>CAOJBJ010225365.1:0-10306 GCA_948291685.1 Euphorbia celastroides
ATATTCATCAGTTCAACAACTAGCTTTACTTTGTTAATGCTTACCTTAAAAGTATGTTAGCAGATTGTTTATAAATCAAACCTTTATCAAGGAAAATTGTGATTTATAACCAAATTTTAAATTTAATTATAAGTTATCCTCCTGTTATTCCTTTAACAATTTCTAACCAATTTTAAAGTTTCAAAACCTATTGTACGTTGTTCTCTTTTCTTCTTCTGTTTCTCTTTTTCTTTCAATCGCACAAGAGCTCTTTGATCTCTTCTACTCGTTATTCTCTTTTTCATCGACCTCTTCTCTTTCCTGTGTTCGTTTGCTTTATTCTCCAGGTATCATCATTCTCTTTCTCACCGATCTCTTCTTCTCATCTTTTTCTTTCTCGCCGATCTCTTCTCCTTTTCTGTTTCATTTGCCTTGTTCTTCAGGTTATATTCTTCTTATAGATTGTTGCTTTGATTTCGATTTCTCTGTGTGCTTTTTGATTTTGTTTTCAATTTCAGCAGATTATCTTCTTCTTTTTTATCATTTTTTATTATGGATTTTCGATTAGGTTTTATTGTTTTTTTTTTGGCTTTTCCTTTAATATATCATGTCATATCCTTGATATATCGTGATATATCCTTGATATATCATATGTTCGCTTTTCAATAGAGTTTTCAATTTTCATCAGATTATCTTCTTCTTGTCGATTGTTGTTTATTATGGATTTTGATTAGGTTTTTTTGTTTTTTAATTTTCTGTTGATATACCATGTTATATCCTGGTTATATTATGATATATCATGTTATATCTTGGATATATCATAATATATTCTTGATGCATGCGTGAGAATGAGGAGAGTTTTCGGTTTTGGGAGTTGAGGGCTTATTTTTTAGTTGAATGAAACAAGAACGTACAATCTTGGTTTTGGACTTTTGATTATGGTTACAAAAATTATGACCTTAAAGGTTGGTTGAAACTAAAACCTAAAATCAGTATATTTTTGTGTTTTACTCCTTTATTGACCTAACATCGAGTTGGTCATGAATGGGTCAACTCATTTACATCTTTATTTCCAAATATATCGGGGTGGGTTAGGTCAGGCTCAAGACGGGGTCCACCCAAACCTAGCCCACCCGTGCAATATAGATTCGAGTTTGGTCTAGGCTGGGTCAAGCTGGCTAAAAAGGTTAATTTCAAGTCTAATTTAGTGAGGCTATCACAATACTATTTTTTAAATTTTTAAGTAAAATAAATAAATACAATAATAAACTATAAAAATATGATATTACAACATTTTCTTACTTGGAAAAGTGGGTAATATTCAGTTTTAGTAACTTTACATTAAATAAGTATTAATTATTTATGAGAACTACTAATCGTAGTCCCCTTACAGTTCAACTAAGCTAACGATAATATGACTAAACTTTTGATATAGGGGGACTATTGGAGAAGATAATTGTAACATAGTATTCTAGTAGATTTATTATACTTAACTTTTTGAAAAACAATTCATTACCATATATCAATATGAATCTATCTATATAAGATAAATATTTGACTGAAAAATCAAAGCGACATATCAAATAGTTGATGGTTTGAAAATAAATGTAAAACTAAATAAAAACAAAAAAAAAATAAGAGGGAGAAATTTTACAAATTTGTCGTAGAATATAGATTGATAATTTAAAACGTTTTCGATTCTGCAGGTAAATTATGGTTTTTTTCAAAAAGTAATCACTGTTTTTGTCTTCTTCACCAATGATTCAATTTAAATTTTAATTTAATGGTATATAATAATGATTACTTCATAAAAAATAAAGTTACTATATTGTACTCAGAACTTTGTAAATTATTTTTTTCGTCTGTATTAATTTAAATATGTTACACTTTTATTTAACAATGTTTGTAAAAATTTTTGTTTACTGATTACGTTTGAACTTGAGCCTACTGAAATCTAAATTTTATGGGTATACTTTGGTAGTTGCATAAACACCCAATTTTCATCTAGTCCAACTTATATGAATAGTTTTATTAATATGATTCAAATTATTTTAAATTTTCCTAACAATAATACATGTTTTGTAGGGTTACTCCTTATTGTTAAAATGTTGATTCGTTATTTTTGCTTTAAATAAAAATTAATCATCTTAAACAAGATGGAGTTGGAAAGATATTCTAATCTTGAATTATGTCCGACACTTGGCCAAAAAAATTTTATGTTGATTGGAGTAACCTTTTTATTAATCGTTTTTAGTATGAAACTTTACATGTTCCGTTTAAACCCGTTTAAGTCTTTTCTATGGACAGGTTAGGGTTTAAAGAACAAAAAACAAAGAGCGTAGAGTGACAAAGGCTCATCTGTCCTTAAAAGGTTTTAAAATGATATTTAGAAATAAATATGTAACAATTTTAAATTTTTATACCGGTTATCTCACTCTGTACTGTGTTTATGAATTAGTGAAATGAATTAGTTTCTAAGTTGTTGGTGTAAACCTTCGCCTGCTTTTTTTAATTAAATAAAATTTAAGGGTATAGAAAAAAGTGTGAAAGGATCATATATGAACGAAGATTGTCATGACCCAACCTTTCATCTCTTTCTTTTTCTCATATTATTTTATTAAATTTCTATTTTTCATATAAGTAGGTAATAATCACTTGAACGTGACCCATCAAGCCTTAAAATAATGCTCTATGACTTTTTTACTTTAATCAACCATATATATATATTAGGGATAAGTTCAAAAACCCCCCTGATGTTTCAAATTTCAGCAAAATATCCCCTGATGTTAAAAACCAAGCAAAACGCCCCCTGATGTTTGTCTCCGTTAGCAAAGTGAGGATCAGAGCCCTAACACCGTTAAAAAAATGCCATGTCATTTGGGGCATTTTTGTCAAAACCTATTCTTTTAACCCATTTCAATAAAACTCTATTAACCCTACCCATTTTGCACAAAATCTAACCCATTAACCCTAACCTATTCCCCTAGCCGTCGGCGCCGGAAAATCGCGTTTCCGGCTACGGCGCCAAAACCGCTGGAAAAATCGCGACACCGGCCAAAACCACCGGAAAAATAGCGTTTCCGCCACCCCTGCCCCCAGAACCACCGCCGCAACCACCCCGTACCGCAATCTTGACCCCTCTTCCGCCACTTCCCTTTTCCCTGTCCTCCATTTTCGTCGCCGGTGACGTTCTCATTCCGGCGAAAACCTACCCGCGCCGATTTCGCCGTTTTTGGCACAAATCACCGTTTTTTCCGTCAAGAACTAGGAGAAATGGAGATTCATCGACGTTTAGACTGTCGAATCGTAGATCCGGCCTTGATTTCGTCGACGTTTGGACTGGATCTGGCCTGGTTTCGTCGGCGGGAGAGCAGCGTCAACAAGAGTCACGATTCTTCTGGCGGCCGAAGGGGAGGAGAGAGAAGAGGTTGCGGCGGCCGAAAGGGAGGAGAGGGAAGAGGTTGCGGCGGGAGAGGGTGTCGGTCACCGGAATCGCGTTACGCCGGAGGCGGCGACAGAGTTTTTGGTTAGGGTTTTGGTGTATTTAGGATTAGGGTAAATGAGTTAGGGTAGTGGGTATTTGAGTTTGATTTCAGGGTTAATGGATTATTAGGGTTAGAAAAGTGAATTGGACAAAAATACCCCTGCTGACATGATATTTTTTAACAGTGTTAGGGCTCTGATCCTCACTTTGGTAACGGAGACAAACATCACGGGGCATTTTGCTTGGTTTTTAATATCAGGGGGTATTTTGCTAAAATTTGAAACATCAGGGGAGTTTTTTAAACTTATCCCTATATATTATGATACTAGCCACTTCTTTTCATCATATGGGTTGTCCTTATAACTTTATTAGTTTACTTGTAAAGATGTAGAAATAAAATGTAAATAGCTGTGTGTATGCCACCACAAATGATAAGATTAAATTGTCTAAAATATTTTATTTTTTATTTAACATTAATTTAGTCCTCGCATTTATCAATGGAACCTTCTATAGTGGCATATTCAATAACCTCTCATAATTATTTCCTTTTTCTAGCCATATAAATTTCTCAAAGGCTCAAGCAAGAGTAAATTTCAAACTTATATTAGATGATTAAAGAGTAAATTTCAAGTCATTACAAACCATGTGCAAAGATTTAAATTTTAATCAGAATTAAAAAAATTATTTATAATGCATATATAGTGCTTATTCCGCATAAAGTTGTATGATTGGAACATGAGAACATGTGCATTGGATGGTAAAAAAGAAGCCGAATTGAATGATTCCAAGAATAATTATATATGTAATATTTTATCACCAAGAATTTTGATCGTTAATTAAATCATAATTAGTGAAGTGATTAAGGAAATCTTATAGGGCACCAAAGTACATAAATTAGTGAAAAGAGTGAAAGTGGGATGGGCCCCATTTAAAAGGCACCAAAAAAGCCCATGTTCCCATCCCATGTGATATTCCCACAAACAAATTACTTACAATATTACGTTGGTGTTTGAGGAATTTTTCCACACCTCAATATTATTTTTTTTAAAAAAAAAGAAAGGATTGTATTAAAAACCTATCAAAAGTAAATGGGTAACACAAGTAGAAGGACTAAATAGCCACATTCCCATTATCTCATTAAGATAAATAGCTCTAGCTAAAGTGTGTGAACAACGTTCTGATCAAGTGAACTTAACTAAAAAAACGTGAAACAAAATATCTAGCTAACTTTAAAATCCTCACTTGTGGTAAAAATATAAGAATAACCGAAGTCACAACATATCAAATAAAGGCTGGAATATTATAAATAAGAAAATAGAAGGTCTTCATACCGCTCTGTTTTTTTATTTATGTAATAATGGTTACAAGCGTTTGATTGTGAATATTTCGGTGTGAAAAGTTTTTAGTAAGGGTAAATAATTATGACTTTTCTGAAGTTTGCTTTAATACACGGTTATTTCCCTGAGTTTTTTTAATATAATTTATATTTCTCTGTGTTTTGATTCTATCCAAGTAAAAACTCATTACTTTATCTTTTATCACTTTTCTTTCCAAATAATATTTGTCTTGATAATTTTGTCCCTATCTTCATTACTTGTCTACTTTAATTATTTTTTCACATACATTTTTATTATAAAATTTTTTAAATTCGTTTTTTTATATGTTTCTCACAATTTTTTTCTAAAATATTTAGACTTTGTTTTATTGTTTTAATAATTATTCTTACATACTTAGGGTTAATCATTGTTTCATAAATTCTAAAAACTTAATCAAACATCCAAAAACTTAACGTAAATAAAAGAATAGAATTTTTATAATGTAGATATACTCAATTGCCCTTCATTTTTAAGCGAAAAAATAAATAATCAAATAAATCTTAGAGTTAAGCTGCAAAATTTAATTTTATTTTATTCTCCTTCACTATCATAGTCTCAACTAAAGAGATAAATAAAAAAAATAGAATTGCAATATTGTTTATCATAGTTAATATATAGTTTAATATTATATATAAGTAGAAGAATGAAATATTTTGCATTATCAATGTGTTCACTTGCCCTCTATTTTTTAAGTTAAGAAAGACAAATAATTAAACCTACATGTACAATTATTTTGAAAAAATATTTTTCTTTTCCATCTCCTTATTTCTTAGTGTCTCAATTAAACACAAAAAGAAAAAAATAGCTTTTAAAAAACTCATAATAAAAATACATGTGAAACTAAGTAAAATAGACAATATATGAAGACAATGACAAATTTGTCAAAAAAGATGTTAGATGGATAGAAAAGGGACAAAACATCTCATAAGGATGTTTTAGTTGGATGGAATCAGAATATAAGGATATGTAAATTATTTTCAAGAAATACAGGGAGATAATAGTGTCTTAGGTCAAACGTCAAAAAGTTATAATTATTTACCCTTTTAGTAATGTCATGAAAATGCTATCAATAATAACTAACACCAATTATAATCAGATTGGAGAAAACCTAAATTAAAGAACCTTAGATTAAATGTCGTGCATGACAATGTTACATGTTTTCACAGTTTTAAAATGTTTCAAAGCTCACAACATCTGAATCTTGTTTGAAATTGAATGATCTTTAAGTCAATCATTTTATGTTAAGAAATTACAAAATTTCTACGTAAAGTTAGTTGAATTGAATTGAAGCTTTTCTGGATTGTTGTTTCCAAAACAGATCCTTCAAATTTAACAAAATTTGAGAAGTTACACTTGTACAATTTTTCTTTTTTTGACTGGGCACTTATACAATCTTTAGAAATTTGTTTTGTTTAAATAGTATTGATTATTTCTATGTCATCTTTAAGACACTTGTATGTAAAATTTTTTCCCACGCTACATAAGATATATAATCATTGAGTTGAATATCTTCAGACTTTTAACCTTGTACTAAATGTTTACAGATATCTAAACTTGTAAAGTTTCAACTTTAATTCTAAACTTTAAAAGTGCATGGTTTATGATTTAATGTATTCAAATTAAGTTAATGGATAAAATAGTTTAGATAAAATTTCAACGGCAAACAAGTCATTTTTCAAGTTTAGATCTAAAGTAGAAAATTGCTTAAAGACGGAGTGACGACTATATTTAAGGCCAAATTTAAAGGGTGACATCATGTGTAAATATTACGCATATTTTTTTAATTGTTTACGTGGTTTCCCCATATTTCCTTGTTCCTTAATTTCTTACAAAATAATATTTCCAAGTGCAATAACAGCAAAGATTAAATTACATCAATATGATATTTTATTATTAGTTGAATATAAGAACAACGTCATTATTTCAAAGTTATAAATAAATAAAAACAGTCCATTAATATAAATTTGTTTTGTTCTTTATACAAAAAAGAAAAAATATAACGGTTTTATTTTAGCTTCAATTTTTCTATTGAAGGTATAGTATGTATTATATAAAGAATCAATCAAAATTCAAATTATGAAACTCCCGTTGAAGGGAAATGCCTTTATAGGCTATAGAAAATATACAAAAATGTTTAAAAGGTATCGGTTTGAATAATTAATGAAAGTATTAAAATTAATAAATTTACATTTATTGTATTTAAATCTTATATTGATTGATTGAAACTAGTGATAACCAATGAGTCCTATCTATTATTTAAAGAAGCATCTAAATTTATCAATGATTAAAGGGAACTAAGGAAGTAAAGTAAATAATAGTGTACATAGTTTTATAAAATAAATAAATTCTAAATAATAAGAACTTAATCCCATTATCAAGAATTCAGAATAATGATACAAGTTAAAATTTATTATTTTAAATTTTCCCTTCCTCTTTTATTATGTTAATTACATTTTCCATGCCCACTTCTCATGATGTGAAACATATTAAATGGATAACAAGATAAGCCTTTGCCAAATGACTTTTGTGTTAGGTAACATTTTGTAAGTTAACTTCTATACGGCCCACATAAATTAACAAAAACACGTCATAAATTAAGATAATTGATTGAAATTTATTACGTAGTTTCCAAATTCTTTAAGTAGCATCAATCAATCACCACCATAATTCATTATATATTCCAAAGTTAATTCATATTATATAAATACGCATTCTTATTACTTTTGTCCATCAAGAATTAAATTTTGCTTATTGTTTTATTGTTATTGTCAAATTATTAACTTTGTTTTGAAACGTCACGGAGTTGGCTTAGTTGGGTAATAGTTGGTTTCGCCACTATGTAGTTAATTAGCTAGATTAGTATCATAATTAATAGTTAATTAGACTATAAATGCGTATTAATTGAAGCAAATCAACGTGAATGTGCTCTTTAAACAAGATCATTGTTTACTTGTCCGCAGCTTCTGTTTTCTTTTTTACTTGAAAATTGGCTGATATTTGTGAAAGTCTCGTTCTTCTGGAATCCTATAAAATTTAGATAATGATATAGAAATACAATTATAAATTTACATGTATTAGATAAAACTGATTCTAAAGAATAAAGTTCAAAATAAGTAGAAAACAAGAAACATAAGCTGAATTTATTTTCATTATCGGTCTCTGGTCGACTTATCCAAATCCGATACAATAAAAACTTATATAAGTGAGAGCCAAGTTGCTTATTCAATTACTCTAATTGTACGGATATTACGGTAATTGTTACACATAATTATCATTTGGGAGTTATACCATGGTTATCAGATTCGGTTCAATCCCTAAAACTGATAAAGGCAAAGGGTCAAGGGTTAGTGAGTCAAACAAAGTTGAATCGAGCTTCAACTATTTGAAATAAATTAATTAAAAATTATTAATTTTCATATTTCACATAGCTACGGTAGACATCCAGATATTATGTCACACTAAAATTATGGAAAAAAAACTAGCATAGTAACACTTGCTTGTATACACCCATTCATTATTTATTTACTCACTAGCTAATCTTTTAAAACGAAAACTATATAAAATAATTAACGTAAAAACAACTAATAACTTTGTGAAGCCGTAATACAATTTTTTTGCAGTAAAAATTTAAAAAATAACATAACAAAATAAAGAACTCAAAATTAACTAAAGTGAAGTTTTAAACAGCGTATACATTACAATAAACCTCAATAAATGAATACATTTGGAACAACAAAATATATTCATTTAATAGAAATTATTTATTTATCAATTAATGAATATGATATTTATTTTATCAATAAATGAATAATTATTCATTTAGATTATATTTTAAAATTTATTTTATAATTATATCATTTTGTATTGAATTCAAATGTATTTGGAACTCATTCTAGTTTATAACTTTTATGCACTTTAATTATATTCATATTTTTACAATTCGAAAAAATATGACTTATTAATGTGTTTGAAAATTAGTCATTGGATGAAGTGTACTCACAATATGCTATATTAATTAAAATATAGTAATTATTCATTTATATTTAGGATAACTTACAAAAATATACAAAAACTAACTTTTGATTCAAGAGAATGACAACTAAGTTTAATTTATTACATAAATAACAAAAACAGCAAAACTATTATCACCAAGTATCCACTTAAATTTTATATTTATAAAAAATGACATGTCTATACAAATGCTTTACATATGCCTTACACATGCTTTACATACTCTTTGCATCGCATACACATATGTTTTACATTTAATTTTCATATTATTTCGAACTAGTTAAACGGATCTAAAAGTCTTATTACGCATTCATTTATGTATACATATACATTACATAGCCAATACATATGCTTTACATAAAAAATTCTGAACAGGTTTACTGATTGTTTCATAAACTTTACATATGATTTACATATACAATACATATCTATTACACACTTGAAATTTCAATTCTGATTCAAGAAAGAAGAAGAAGAATCCATTTTCATATATTACACAACCAATACATCGTCATTACATGTACTATACATGTCATTCGCAATATAGAAGCATTTTATCGAACACCTTGTGTGCATCCTTTTGAACATCATTATCTTCATCACCATTACAACATCTTCATCACATTTGCATCTCAAAACAACTAAAAAGCAGAAAATCAAGCAAACAAATGACAATCAAAGTCGATTGCAACAAATCGGGATCGAAAAAATGTGAGAATCGAAGCCGAATAACAACCGAAAGAAAATTAAAATTGAGGCTGAAAACTCACCGGAAAAGAGACGTGAAAGAAGAAGAAGAAGAAGAAGCAACTGCGGTGCTTACGGTGTCGGAATCTCGCCGGAAAAGAGAATCAGAGACTAAAAACAATCGAATAAAAATTGAAATTGAGGCTGAAATCTCGTCAGAAAAAAGATGGAAAGAAGAAGGAGGAGGAGGAGAGGTCGTCGAAATCTCACCGAGAAACAATTGAAGAAGAAATCGAAGTCGATAGAGAAAAATTGAAGAAGAAGAAAAATCGCAAAGATGGTTATGGAGAAGAGAGGAAAACACGACAACATTAAGGGATTGTTAATTAGGAGTGTTTATAGGTTGTTAATTTTGTAAATAATAAATTAAAGGGGTTATTTATGTAAATAAGTTTCTTATTAGATAATTTGTGTAATTAGTTTTGAAGTATTGTACATTGATATCAAATTTCCTTATATTTACATAGGACTTATAAAACTTCATTTATATTTATTCGTTAATGCATTAAACGAGGTTATCCTTTAAGCCCATTCAAAGAAGTTGGGACTGAAGAAATTTATTCATTAAACGAGATTATTCATTTATTAAACATTCAGTTATCGAGGTTCTACTGTATTATAGAATTAATAAATTTTTATTAAAATTTTAAATAAAATCACAGACCCATTAATCCAATCCGGGTCATCGGGCTAGTGGTTTCTCGATCTG
>CAOJBJ010225544.1:0-12797 GCA_948291685.1 Euphorbia celastroides
CTAAAAGAAAATATAAAATACTACTTATCAAACCAAATTACTTATATAAAGTATGCATAAAGTGCAATTTTTAGTATATAGTTGTATATAGATTATTGGTGGTGGCTATGGATGCCTGACTTCTCGGTTAAGATAAAGGTCTTGGTATTTATGACAACAATATTTGTTACATGTGACTTTCATTTTAGTTATTTTAAGATTAAATATTCACTTTATCAACTGCCTGAATTTGCATATATAACATTTTGGTTAAGCGAGATGAGGTGTCTGAGTTTCTAAAGATATCTTCCTATAATTATAAGTTTGATTTTCTGAAAATGTAATTAGAATAAATTGTGTTAGTAGTCGTCTCTTATATAAACTTATGCAACATTTGATATGAATTAGTTGACTAGTAAACCAGATACTGACATATTAAAAACAAAAATATAGATATATTCGAAGATCAAGAGCCACATGATTTTTGTATTGAATGTGTACAAAGTAAAACGGAAAGGTGTAAAAAGTTCGACTAAAATCCATCAAACTTAAAAGATGTGTGATACTATAAAGTATTTATGCCAGATAATGTTTATAACAAACCTAAGACTTTAGCATGATTTTGCAGGCTGAATAGACCAAAAAAATGGTTACCATAATTTAAAATTATCAAAAAGACAGCTCTTATATTTAGGAGTTAAATGTTATTTTGATTTAATAGAGAAATTATAATATTTAGTGAGTCATGGTGGATCTGGAAAAAATCTTCACCAAATATCTTTTACTTGTTTGGAAGTAAACAATGTGAACAATAATATTAAATGTCTGACTATAATTAATTAAAGCAACAACACAAATTATTAGTAATAAATTATTAATAAACAATAACCGTAAAGCAAAATTGGTGCACATAGCATTAATAATTAACAATAATAGAAAACTAACTAGAACATTCTCATTATTTGAGAGCATGTTATTCAATTTTTTAAAGGTAGCTAACCACATGAATTAGTTAGCATCCAATACCTTTATTAGACAATGGATTTCAGGTGGTTGGAAGTATATCAAAACAATAGAATTTTAAATTAGTAGTCATATTATTATAATTTAAAGACATATTAGTTTTTTTAAAATCCTTTAAAGACATATTATTGCATCACCTATTTGGCACTTTTGCAAATTTTAAATAAATATAATATCTCATTAGTGTTATTTTGAGGAAGTCTGTGTTTTTAAGGGACGAGGGAGTCTATTTTTCATACATATCAATGATTAACTCCACAATTTAAAACAAAAATCACATAGGAAAAATATTTGTTGCTCTATTGTTCCATTTTTCCTTATCAATAACTCCCACGCTAATTATAATTCTATAAAATAAGTAATTTAATATGATTATTGGTTTCTAAATTTCCAAAACTCGAACTAGTATTGTACCTCATTGGATTGGTTGCACGCAACTTACAGTTATGTTCTTACCAGTAGTTAATTTTGCAACTTAAATGTGTAATATATTGTTAAGAGAACTTTATTTTTTCTTTAAAGCTGGTGAATAACCATAAGATTATAATCTCCTTAAAGTAATAGAATCATATTAATTAACTATTAAATTCCAACTTCGTGTCTCACATTATGTGAAGCAAATGAGTCATAGATCTAACCAAATCCAACCATCTTTTATCAAATATTCCTCGAAGCATTAATATATATTAATGATCAAAATTTGTGTCATTTTGTGCCCATTTCTACTCAATGAAAGGGATTTTTATATATGGGATTTGGAACTTTTAGTACTTTTATCATTAATGGTTAAGAATTTTAATTTAATTGAAAATTTAGATGTGGATGGGACCTTAACAATTATGAGCCGTCAGATTCCAGATATCTAAAAATTACTAGAACCTTATATGAAATTCCCAATGAAAGGCACAAAATTTAATTGGTCCCTCACAAAAAATAAGTTTGGATAGATTTTATATTGACCTAAAATTTTGAAGCAAGTGGTCACTTATAAAAAGGTCAAACCAAACTTATTGAAAAGGATAAGGTTAAAGTGGACATGCCATTAATGTCCACTAATTTATTCTATACATTATTTTTAATACATTGATTTCTTAAAATATTTTATTGCCTTTCCATTTAATCCCTCTTACTTTTCATTAATTCTCGTTTTTAAGAAAATCATCAAGTTGACACATAGAGGCAAGACGCATATAAATCGGGTGACTCTTACGAATAAAAGTTTGGTTTGTGTTAGGAGCTTGGTGCAAATTTGAGGAGGATTTGTATAAGTTTGGGCAAACAAATAAAATATATATTACATTATTTATATGTCTAATTTATCCTCTATATATTTTTCTATAGCGTTGGAAAATATGAAGACCACTTTGCAAATATCTATCATGTGTAATTTAATCATTTATGCAAATAATAAAAGATTTTATTATAAACTATGTCAATTGTCTTTAGCATTACAAAAAGTTCTTTTCGGTCCGTCTTGTATCACATTTCATTCACACAATTTTCACCTATGTTATATGTCTATGCACTACATCATTTTATTATTTCCTTTAGTACAAAGTTAAGTGAATAGGTGGCAATTACATGATATTGGAATGAAATGGAAAATATGTATAACACAGGTATTAAGAAACTAACTTGAAATTGATTCTTCATTATTGTTCTTCCGAAAAACTTCTCATGAATTGTATATGGAGTCACAAATCCTTGTCTTAAAAAAGGTCGAATGTATTCATACCCCTATGACCTTCAGATCTTGTCCTTAAAAGTTATACAATAGTAACATTTTAAATTTTTAAAAGTTTCAATTAACCTGATGAACTTGTCAAAATGTGTAACTAATCATCTCAACTCATTTAAAGGACACTAGCAAACTCTCCAATGTTGACAAGACGAACATCCCCCCTTTTGACTTTTAAAACTTTAATTTTGTTAGCTACGGTAATATCGGAAGATTATTAGTTAAGATGATTATATGTAACATTAGATAACTTCAGCAGACTATGTATAGCTTTTAAAAGTTTAAAGTACTAGAAGAATTTAGGGATAAATTTATTAAGGTAGTGATGCATTCGACTTTAGAAAAAAAAAACTTACCTTTTGAAAGGACAAACGAAAAAAAAAGTGTTTTTAAACGTATGAATAGTTATGTCCAAATCATATATATATAATAAAAGTAAAAGAGTCTTAAATGACATATTTACCTTTATACTTTTTAAATGATTAATTATTAATTAATTATCTCATATATATATTTATAAATAATTAACTGTCAATTAATTAGTTTATTAAAAAATTATTAATTATTTATTTCAAAGATTACATATAGTTAATTATTTATGAATTAATTTATAAATTAATTAAAATTTTAAATACCAACCTATGTAACTATCTTAAAATGACCATTTAATTTTTTTTTGGCTAATTACAATTTTGAACAACACTCAATACACATGTTTAAGGTCAATTTCATATATAGATTTTTGGGCTAATTACAAAAACATGCCATGTGTTTTGACTTATTTTCAAAAAAGGGTATGTATTATTTTTTCTTACAAAAAGGGGTCTGTCTTTTTAAAAAATTAACAAATGAAGATATTAATTATGTCATTAAATGAGATAATCATGTTTATTTTGCCATAAAATTTTTTAGCTTAGTTCATAAAAATATAGTACACATTAGTGCAAAAATTTGAAATTTTTTAAGAGGTGTGAATATTTTTTACGATTTTTTTTTACATTTATTATTATCTTCCTAATTCAAAAAATAACTTCACTTCTTAAAAAAATTAAAAAATTTCACTAATATGTATTATATTTTTGTTAATCGACTCTCAAAATTTTATAGTCTAATGAACATAATTACTCCATCTAATGACATAATTAGTATTGAAAAATCTTCATTTGTTAACAATCTGAAAACACAGACCCCTTTTTGAAAGTGAGTCAAAACACAAAGTATGTTTTTGTAATTAGCCCTAGTTTTTTACACGATATTATATTGTTTCATCTATAATCGAAAGGGTTATATTTTAAATGCTATAGTTTTATTGAGTATTTAAAATTTTAAAATGAAATATAATAGAAAATTTAAAATTTCAAACATTTATAAATTAATCATAATTTTCTTTTCTTTTCATTTCAAAGTTATAATTTCTTCAAGACTTAATTAATTTTTCACCTTATTTTTTTTAATAATTAGTAAATTTTTGAACAGGCTGGGTTTCGAACTCAGGACCTCCCACCAACACATTGAAAGGTGTATCACTTGACCAAAGGTCAATTGGCATTTTTTTCACCTTATTTGTATAGGAGTAATGTTCATTATTCTTAATTTTTACCCTTAGATTCTGATTAGTATAATATAATTATTTTTTCAAATAATAATATTAATGTTGATGATTTCAGCCAATATGTTTTATTCTTCTCTTTTTATATTTTATTTTTATATTGTACACATCGTCTTTTCTTTCTAATTGTATACATCATCTGTTAAATTAATTTTTAAAATTTAATTTGTTATTGATTTTATTTATTTTCATGGAAAATTATTTCAATTAAGAAAAAGTTAGATTTACTAATAATAGTTATTTAATAAAGTAAATGTACTGAAATATTTTAAATTATTTAATCAATTGAATTTATATAATTTACTGTCCATAGTACGAGGCACTATGTTAGTAAGGATTAATAGACATATCGAAGCTAATATGCGTCTGGCCATATACGTAAATGCACATATGTTATCTTGACCGTATCATTTGCATTGATTAATTAATTAATTAATTAATTAGCCACAACATGAGTTATTCTCCCAAATTATGGGAAGACATACGATACCAGCAAAAGTTGTTTTGATTTTTATTTGCAATATTATAAATTATTTTAGCCAATATTTAATTAATTTTTGGTTTGTTTGCACAAATTATGTCCAACATATAAATATGTTTACAATGTTTTATTATTCTTATTTGACTTTGATAACAAGGAACATCAATAAAATAATCTTAAAAATATACAACCCTTATATTGTTTTTAAAATTTAATTTGAACCTATAAAAAGAAAAGCTGGCATGTAATTAATTAATGAATTAATCGATTACTATATATTTGATAGAATATGACCTGTGGTTGAGATTTGTTAGATAAATGTTTATTTTATATCTTCAATACAGTATCACCATACAACTCATATTCGATATTATACTCACATTTAATAAAATTTTGGTAGTATACTGTACAATATCTAATTAATTGTTCACATGTTAAAAATAACTTAACTAAGTAAATTTGGTGGCCCCGAAATTTATATGGTTCTCATGTTAGAGAAACCGTTTTTCAAATACTTTCTTCAATTAATAACTCATACTATTTTGAAATTTACAGATTTTTAATTTTTAAATTATTTAATATATTTTTTTTAAATTGTGAATCATTAATTTTTACACCTTTTAAAAAACTTGTTTCTCCCTAAAAAATCCCCATATTTAAACTTAAACTTTCAAAATAATGTGAAGAAGCTCTGCTTACAATTAAGTAGCCTTGAAAACGTGTGTAATAGCTATCTAATTCAACACTTTTGTGCAGTAGATAGCTCATCTATTAAACGTTTATTTGTGTTGATGAAGTGATTAAAATTGGATTATAGAACTAATTTATTTTTCTATTTTTTGGAATTTAGGGGAGTCATATATGACTGCTAAAGTCATTATTAAATCAAAATACTGACAAAATATGAAAAACAAATGTGTGTGATAAATATGACAGTCGCATGTGTGACACTCTTAAATGATAATATAAAAAAATTTAATAAGTTCAGTTTGATATGTATCAAAACTTAAATTACAAATAAATAATTATCATCGGCTATACTCCAAACTGAAGAGGTGGTCTCTATAATTAACCCAATTTTCACGGAAAAAAGTTATGTTCATTGGCCTTATGAAAATAATTTTGATCCATTTCAAATAGTATAATAATTCAAAAAATACAGCCTACCAAAATGTAAAATTTACATAGTTGGTATTCAATTATGCCGTTCATATAACCTTTTCGACACCTTGTAATATATGCTAGTAAGAATTTTTTTTTGTAACTTAAAGGTCAGTTTCACTTGTAAACATGGTTTGGCCGAACCTGCATGTCAAACATAAATAAATGTTAAACAAAAGCGATGTATATGCAAACTGATGATAGTAACTATAATGAAGTTGATTACATGGTAAATGCTCATGTAAGAATGACTCTAATTGAAAGATATTGTTTCTATAATAAGATTGCTATAATACATCTTGAAAATAAGATGAGAAGATAATGACTAAAGTGTCACAGACGTGTATTATGAAAATTCACGTGTGATAACAAACAACTTAAAGATACATAGTAAGAGTAAATGGATAATTAATCAGCTTGAAAACAATAATTTACCAATTTAATTAATTCTTTCGTCTCACCGTGATTTAAGTAAAACCAACTAGCCTTACGTTATAGTAACATTTCATTTCTAATCACAACTCATCTACTAATTCTAGAACATTCATCGCCTACTCAGTTAACACATTTATTAAGTTTCGTCAAAGTTTCTTCATAGTTATAATAGACTACCGACTCCAGCTCATAACTAGCAAAAACAGTTCTATAAAAGTTCATTTTTTACAAAAACTACGTGTGACCTTATATTAAATATATGAATAGTATGGGTAAAAGTTGATAGGTGACTTTGCACTCTTTAAATCTCACATATTTAACGAAAAGGATATTACAGTAATTTGGTTGCATTTATTACACATCTGCTCACTGACAAACCCGAATAGGTCGGCAACTATGGACCGTTGATCCAGGGACACCCAATTACCGGCGAAATTAGGGGTGAGCAATTCGGTTCAATTGAACCAAACTAAACCGAATTGCTTCAACCTAATTGTCTAATTTGATAATAGTTTTACTAAATATCAAATTTTCATAATAAAATATATCATATAAACCGACTAAATTAAATTTATTTCAGATTTTATTGTAGTTTTTGTTCGATTTAATAAAACTTATAATGCAATTCGATTTTTTAATTGAACCAATTCGGCTAATTTGGTTGTTTGAATTGCTCTCTTCGAGGATAAATTTCCAAAACCCCCCAACATTATACATTATTCTAAATTCTATTATTTACTGTTTATCCCCAATATTTAACCGTCAATCTCAATTACACCCCTAAATTAAACAAATGTACTAAAATGAATGAATTAAGAACTTTAAGCACTGTTATATTTTTCTCCCATTAAAATATCAGTCCCTGAAAACTTCTAATTTTTCTATTGCCTCTCTCCTCCCATTTCTTCTTCTTCGATACAAGAACTGAGAAAAAGTTCGATTTGTTCGGTGGGCTTCAGATTTGAGCTGAGCAGCTAGAAGTTGGATGTACAGATCATGAGAGCTTCATTAGTGATCGTTTTCTGATTGATTTGGTTTTGCTGAAGCTGTTTGTTAAATGAACTCCGATTTCGTCGGTGAGTTTTCTGTTTCGAGCTATTTTCGGTAATTTTCGTTGCTTAATTCACCTAAATATGCGTTTGCTGTAATTAATCTCGATTTTTGGTTTCCTTAGTTTGAATTTTTGGTTCTTGGTTGCTTTTCAATGGACGTGGGGAATTCACGTTGTTGAAAGCATCTAAGTGGAATTTGTTTAGCTGTTTGTAATCTATGGATGATTGTTAGGGGATTTCGGTTTTCTTTTTGCTGGGTTTGATTAGCTAGAGGTAGAAGGTGATTTATCGGTGGTGTTGTATAGGGGAAAGATCTTAGCTATGCAGGTCATTTTCGATGAGGAATATCCCGTTTAGTTATGGTGCTTGCAATCTGTTTGATGAAATGTCTAAATCAGCTCGTAGTATTCTGTTTTCTTCCTTTCCTTGAATTTTTCGTTTTTGGGTATATTCTAGGTTCTGGCGTTTAATTTGATGTCTTATTGAATTGAATTTTCCTTAATTACAATTCACATTTCCTTATCAATCCCCGCTGAATTTTACCAGGAATTCTTGTTTTGGTTTATCAGACATTTCTGTGCTCATTAATACATAGGAGATTCGTTTATGCTTTAGCTTGTTCTGATGTTTGAGGAAGTTTAGCTGAATCTGTGTATTATTCTTTTATATGTTGCAGTTATTGTAAATTTGCAATACAATCATTTGCCTGGATAAATGCCGATAATGGATATCACTGAGGTTGAAGAAAATTTGTTTGCCATTAGTGATGCCAAGGTATGGAATTCAAGTATTTCCGATGTTTTTATATACTGCAAATGGCTCCTTTCGAAGGTTTTATCTATCTACAATACCTCAACTGAATTTTTGTTCATTGATTTGACATGTACCTGCAATCTTCTGATGTACTTTTAAGAGAAAGGGAATTTTCATATGCTGTCTTAAGCCATGTTGCTAAAAACGCACAAAGATTGCTCTAGGTTTAAGTTGGTTGGCTTCGGTTGATAACATAATTTCTTCAATGATTTTCCATTCCGGATATGGATGCAAAAATAGCATAATACTTATTGAAATGTGGAGGCTCAGTGACATTTTTGTTTTGTTCTTCAGCTGCATGGAGAAATGTGTAGGGCCCTGTCAGCTATTTATTGCAAAATTCTATCGGTTTTCCCTTCTTTGGAAGCAGCGAGACCTAGGAGCAAACCTGGCATTCAAGCACTATGTTCATTGCATATAACACTTGAAAGAGCTAAGAATATTATTCAGCACTGCTCAGAATGCAGCAAACTTTATTTGGTAACTTTCGATTCCATCTCGATTTTCCTTTTCGGTACCTCATGTTCACTTTTCTGTTTATCTTGTAACATTGATTTTGCTAAAGAACTTCGTTTTTGATGCAGGCTATAACTGGAGATTCCGTCCTTTCAAAATTCGAAAAGGCAAGGTCCGCTCTGGTGGATAGTCTTAGGCGGGTTGAAGACATTGTCCCCCAATCGATTGGATATTGGGTAATGCCATTTATTCTATTCCTTTTGTGAAGTAAATTGCCTTTTCGTAACTGTACTGAAGTGGGCAAGACATATTCTTGATTCCTTTTAGGTTTTGGAGATTGTTAGCGAATTGGAGGATCTTGTTTTCACACTCGATCCAGTGGAGAAACAAGTCGGGGATGAATTAATCCTGTTGCTTCAACAGGGCAAAAAATTCGAGAGTTGTAGTGACATCAATGAGCTGGAATCTTTTCATCAGGCAGCTATCAAAGTTGGTATCACCTCTTCAAGAGCAGCTCTAGCCGAAAGAAGGGCCCTTAAAAAACTCATAGACAAAGCTCGGGTTGATGAAGACAAGAGGAAGGAATCAATTGTCGCCTATCTCTTGCACTTAATGAGGAAATACTCCAAGTTATTTCGAACTGATCTAACAGATGACAATGAGTCACAGGGTTCAGCCCCTTGTTCGCCCACAGTTCAGTGTTCATTTGACAATGGTCAACACGCCTTTGATCGACACCTACCAAAAGTCAGCTCTTTCAATTTCAGGTCAAACACCAAGACATCTGGACAAATTCCTGCCCCCCCAGAAGAATTAAGGTGCCCGATTTCATTGCAATTAGTTTACGATCCTGTGATTATTGCATCTGGACAAACATATGAGAGGATTTGCATTATAAAGTGGTTCAGTGATGGCCATGAAACCTGTCCCAAGACTCAGCAGAAGCTAGCACATCTTAGCTTGACCCCTAACTATTGTGTAAAGGGCCTTGTAACTAGTTGGTGTGAGCAAAATGGAGTTCCGGTTCCCGACGGTCCACCAGAATCTCTTGATCTAAACTACTTTAGGTTGTCACTGTGTTGTCAATCTGAGTCTGGGAATTCGAGATCAGTGGATAGCATCAGCTGTGATAAACCGAAAGGGTTAAAAGTAGTTCCTTTAGAAGAGAGGCGCACTATCGAGGAGACTAAAGAGGCCAAAGCCTCGCGGTCCCATTTCTAGTCCAAATCCTCAAAGGCGAAGCCCAACCCCGATGCAAAATGGACGCCCTCCACGCCCTCTACAACCTCTCCTCAATGCCCTCCAACATCCCGGGCCTCCTTTCCTCTGGCATCGCACCCGCCCTCCAATCCCTCATTGCAGCCCCCGGGGACCCCGCTTGGACTGAGAAATCCATAGCGGTCCTGATCAATCTAGCCACAACCCAGTTGGGGAAAGAGGAAATCGTAGCCACCCCGGGGCTCATCGGGGGGCTATCGACCGTTTTGGACATGGGTGAGCCTATCGAGCAAGAGCAAGCCGCTTCTTGCCTTTATATCTTATGCAATGGAAGTGAGAGCTCTAGTGAGCTCGTTTTGCAAGAGGAGGTGATTCCGGCTTTGGTGTCAATGTCGGTCCATGGGACAGCTCGAGGGAGAGAGAAAGCTCAGAAGCTGTTGATGGTGTTTTGGGAACAGAGGCAGCAGGACCAGGCTAGACCGGCTCTGCTTCAGCGGGCTGAAAGTAGCTCCTTGCCGGGTCAAGGGGGAAACCCGCTTTGTAAGTTGGTAGCGAGGAGGAAAATGGGGAAAGCTTTCAGCTTGTTCTGGAAGAGCAAGAGCTATTTGGTTCACCAGTGTTGAGAAAACCCGAAAATGGTGAAAAAAAATGTTGTATATTTGTAATGTATCTTTTTTTTTTAGTTATTTGCACAGTCTCCATGGGAATAGTT
Source organism: Euphorbia celastroides (assembly GCA_948291685.1). NCBI lineage: Eukaryota > Viridiplantae > Streptophyta > Magnoliopsida > Malpighiales > Euphorbiaceae > Euphorbia > Euphorbia celastroides. The sequence continues at coordinate 10,678 of CAOJBJ010225544.1, forward strand.
TTAATTTTGACCTCTGAGAGAAGAAGAGATGTACAGGCCCATGTGAGTTATGGAAATTTCTTTTCTTTTTTTCACCATTTGCCTTCTTCTACAGGTAGTTTTTGTGCTATGCAATGTGTCTGTAATGGCAGCTCTAGTTCTTAATCTCCATATTCGATTTTGCTCAAGATTTTTGAAGAATCATTGGATATATTCCCATGATGTCAAATGTTTTATTTTGTAAAGATTAATTGTCTCCACATTTGCTACAGCCTACTGAATTTGATACTAAACATTCTCCGCCTCTTTGAACTTTCATTTTGTCTATGCCCGAGCTTGGCAAATATTACCAATCTACTCCTTAAATTCCTCTACAATATCATATTTGTCTCTGGATAAATCAAACTACACAACCGTTATGGTTCCACGTGACGCTGTGTGTATTATGTCATGGAACCGTCAATGTTAGTATTTATATTATTTCTTGCTGATTCCTGATTGCTAATTGTGACGTTTTTTGCTATGGTATCGTATCACTCTTCGTCTCTTTCTCCATTCCTGGTTTAGATTCAATCGTATTGTACTTTACGAGGTTTAAGCTGCGCTTTGGTTGTTTGATTACATTCCAATGCGTAATTTGTTTGTATATGCGCTGTGTTACGGTGTTGCTCAACAGTCAAAGGAAGTTCAAGTAATGAATTTGGTGGCCATGTTAAGATTTATGGTGGCAAAGACTTTGCATCAGTCGTCAATGACTATGATTTGGCAATTTCTTTGCAATTTGAAATTGTTCTGCCTTCACATGGATAATCGACCTATAGATTTCTCATTTATTGGAATGGCAAGTGTGACACTCTTTTTTTTTTTTTTATCCCTATCTGTTCTCTTCGCTCATCATTTTGTTATTTTTTTGGATTCTTATGTGAAACTAATCTTTCGTTTTTCTTTTTCTTTAATCTGCTTTTCATTCTAAAATTAAACTCTATTAGATATATCCTTAGTTATTACGGCTCTTCAGGTATTTATGATTACCAACAAATCAATCCTGAATTATGAAATACAATACTGAAGCATTGATGAATTTGATATATTTGTGTAGGGAAATGGCAGCAATGTTGGCATTGTGAAATAAATGAACTGTTCAACATTGGCTATGGATTACAAAATCAGGTTTTACTATCTCTTCTTTGTTTCAAAATTATATCAAAAATGTGTTTCACTGCACCAGCAAAAGATTAATCTTTCTGGTAACCGATGTCGTCTTGTCACTTCATGTATTTCAGCTTTTCTCAGGATACTTCGAGATGAAAACCCCAAATTGCAAAACATAAATAGTCATTCACAATAGCCATATTTTCATTACAACTGATCCCAAATGTTGTACCAGTTGATTTTCACATCTACACAACCCGAAAAGCTACAATCTTGTTCCTCAAGCGCTCGAGTAACATGTAATACGAGTGCCTCCACCTTTGATTTACAATCAAAGTGATGAGGATTATGGGTGATGGTTTTAACCTTAAACCAACAAAGAGGGATTCGCAAGCTAAACTTGCCGGAAAACGGAGTTTTCCTAAGGATTTTCAGCCGCACTTGAAGGTTATGAAACCGGATAAAGAGAGAAATATCTGAATTTCAAGTTAATTAATTGATGAAAAGTTACTTTACAAAGACAAAGGATGGGGTTTTATACCCAAGTACAAAATACTTAAAATATTACATCAATAATAAAATATTACAACCAGACAAGTAGCGGTATGGGAGGCATGGGGTGAGGTAAGGCTGACTTGACTCCTAACTTGTGGCGTCCAATCAGTCTTCACCAACTCTGTCAAACTTTCCCGCCAAGTTCAAAAATATCCAGGTCGCAAGCTGAGGTCGCCCGAGCTCGCAAGCTGGGGTTGCCCGAGCTGAGGTTCGTCCGAGCTCGCAAGTTGAGGTTATTGACTCCGGACTGTGTTGCGGATCCCGGACTCGGGGCGTGACTTGGGGCGATGTCTCCAGCACAAAGGGCACAACAAAATGCTCCAAAATCCAACTATAAACCCGAAAGCGATGCTCACATAAAGCCCCCATTCCACTTCATCACCATCCCCATTTCTGTTTCCCCCAATTCGTGGAACGTTGCCATTTTTGGTAAA
>CAOJBJ010226450.1:0-11155 GCA_948291685.1 Euphorbia celastroides
AAATTTAAGTCATGATCAAATAAAGTTTAAGAGATTTAATAGGATTTGTGTTTTCAATTTTCTTGATCGAAATTGTAAAGTGAGTTAGAGCATGAATGATGATAAAAATAATAGCAATCAAAATATAATATTTTAGTTAAATTTGAATTTTTTGTGACCGCTTTATTTTTGCAAGTTTATACGAGAATTCCTAGTAAAAAGCATATAAATGAAACTACATTATTAGTTAAATTAAGGATAAAGTACAAAAACATGTCTTGTGTTTTTAATAACTCTTAAAATGGGGTCTATCTTTTTTTTTTCAAAAAGCTGCCAACGGTTTCAAAATTTATTTTCAAATAATAACATGTGGTTTTAAAAAAATTTCAAAAAAAGACAACTTATAATCTTTTTTTTAAAAAAAAATTGTCAATAAAAAGGACAATATTATTTATTTTAAAATAAAATTTTGTATGTTAATTGATGACAATATAACACATTTCATAGAAAAAATTTAGAAATTTTAAAATATATAATTATTTTTCATATTTAAAATATAATTAAAAATTTAAAAATTAGTAAGAAAAGGAAAATTTTACAAAAATTATTTTAAATTTAAATGAATAATTCATAAATAAAATAGTTTACATGTAATAGTGTTGAAAAAATTAAAATATTTTTTTTAACATCACTATTTTTAACGAAGATCTTTATTTTAAAAACTTTAAAACCACGAACTCCTTTTTGAAAATATAAAAAGCACAATACATATTTTTGTACTTTACTCTTAGACTACAGAATTAACTATAAGGCATTTAATCATTGTGTAGAAAAATAATTGAACTAGATATATTTTTCTTTTGGTAGAGTGAACTAGATATATTTTAATCCACAATCAAGATATAAAATCGATTTGAGGTAAGGACTCCTCAAGCCCGCTTTGGTAGAAACGATTTGTGTCCGGAAATTTATTTTGTAAGTAAATAAACTGGCTTGAATTTTTGGAGAATCTTTTGATGATGTTATATTGTTCTTTCAATATATAAATAAACACATAAATTGATCTACAATGATTGCTAGTATTTAGGTAAAAAATTCAATTTAGCGGCCAATAGCTCTGTGAAAAATTCGATTCCTGTCACACAAAATACGAACACATATGCTATCATTTATAGAGCGAGGACAAAAAGAAAAAAAAAACAAAGTGAATCGATTTGTTATTGTTAAACTACAGATAATAAAAAGAATTAAAACGTCCAATTAAACATTGCATTTTCTGATAATAGTCATAATATTAAACATAGGAAGATTAAAAACTGTGATACAGATGGGCTCTAATGTTCATCAACAACTCTAAGATCAGCAATCTGGGCCTAGGACTTGATTGTAGGCCCATATTTTGCTTCATGGGCTCATAAATTTCTTCTTGGCTTGGTCAAAACGATTATCACATGGATTAAACAAACTTAATCTCAGTGGATACATTATATAAATGCTAAAAAAGTATCAAAGTAGCGTAGCTCAGTTGGTACACCTTCCAATGTGTAGGTGGGAGGTATTGAGTTCGAAACTTAGTCTCTTCAAATATTTATAAATATTCAAAAACTAATGCTAAAAAAGCAATACTGCCAGATGAGCGACGATATTGAACCATCCACAATAATGAGACATGCTCTATAAGATTTTTGACGTGGGGATGTATAGAAATTCCACGTTGTAGGTTGTGAGTGTAAAATATTTGTCTTTAAAATTATTGAAACAATTCTAATATACATTCCGGTCAGAAATTGATAAAAAAAATAATTAAACATGTACAGATAATATGTTGATAGCAATAGTTGTAATCGGATAAGAAGACATGAGTTTGTAACTATGTTAACTAAACAAAAATGGACTTAAAGAAACTCTGAAACAAGAGGTGTAACCTTCTTGGAGCTGCTGAAAGAGATGAACTTACAGTCATCCTTTTAGTTAAAGAGATTGTTGGCTTTTACAGATAGAAAATAAAGCTAGTTTTATTCCTTTTTATAAGCAAAAAGAGAAGAGAATAATCAATTAATTAATTTGGCTTTTTACTGGTAATTTGTCATGTATGATAGGTTTAAGTGGGAAAAAGTATTTTATTTATGGAATAATATAATTTATATATCAAATCAAAGATAACTGTAAAGCTCTTTTGAAGGTGAACAAACATGAAAAGTTCCTTTACATGTTGAAGAGTTTCCCGCGTTAACTAATAACTCTGAAACATGATTCGTAGGTTGAGAAACATAGATGCTTTCTAAGAACTAGAAACGATCAACCTAAATTAAAGCATCATGCATAACACACGAAACACTAACAAACTAAATTTGCTTTTACAGCAAGACGGACATGTGCTTGAGCAAGAGTTATTACGTAGACAAAACATAAACGCTATAACAAATATTTTTTTAGCCCTCAACTAATGATTTTAACTATCCACAATCATAAAACAATTGCTTTCTCTATGACATCAACTAATATTTCTTTTTTTTTAAAAAATATCAACTAATATTGTTGATTTAATTGAAACTCTTTTGTTGGATAAAATATGATTTGCGGTGTCTATTGTGACAGGTATCCTAATGTTTTATCTTAAAGGGGATGATGTACAACTCAATTGTAAATTAAAATTGAATTATGAAACGATAGACTAGTGATTTAAAAGGAGAATGTGTAGAGGCTGATGGATAAGTAATTGATGTAAATTATTCTAATAAAACATACCGAAATAAAAAAATTACAAAAATCATTATTATTTTTTTAAAACAATTTATTATCAACTCTTTCTCTCTCCCTCAAAATCCAACTTACATACAAGAAAACGTCTCTATCAAAAAGGATAATGATAGCAGTTAGAGTTTTTTTTTTTAAAAAAAAGACAATCTTATTTGTCAAAGAAAATGATTAAGCTCTCGTAATTTCAGATTTTGGAAAGGAATGTTTCACATAATCATGTTAAAAGGGTAAAATATATATATATAAAAAAGTAACATGTAGCGCGGCTTGATTTGAAAACAGAATCCGTGAAATTTTTTTTCTAAACTGGAGAGTACGATTTAAAGAAAAATAGCATAAAAAATTGCCTGAATCTATTAATATTATTATAATTTAATCATATTATGCAACAATTATAGGTGAAGCTTTAATTAAATTTCCAATATTTTTATTTTGTTATCATATTTATTATATTTTGAAGTTTATCATCGTCATTTAATTTTGAAAATGTATTTCTACTTTTAAAAAATTCCAAAGTTATCTTATACGTGTATAATGTTTTCATTAACTAACTTTAAATATTTTGACTCTAAATAAGTAAGGTTACTTTTTTGTCACATAATTTAATAATAAAGTTTTTTTATTAGTTAACTTTTTCCAACCCTCGTTTCGAAAATTGAGTCAACCATAAATCACTATTTTTCAGTTTACACATATGATAATAAGATTTTCTGTAAATTTAGAATGGAGTCCATAAATAAATAGGACAACGATTGATTGTTAATTATATTAATGTTGATTTTACAAGCACGGCCGTCCTAGGCCTGGGCAATGGGAAAGACGGCTGAGCCCAATGATATAATTTAAAAAAGGTCAATTTTTTATAATTATTAGTAAAAAAATATGTTATACTAATGTAGATAATTTTATGAAGGCATATTTTATGGTTACTTTGTTTTTTTCTTACTTCACCACCATCACCATTGGATTAAATTTCATCTCACTAATCTAATGATAATGAATGATAAAATTAGGTTAACTTTGAAAAAAACAAAGTCACCATAATTTTATAGTTAGTAATGGTCATAAAAATCCTTTTATTTTATTACTACTATTACACTTGATATTACACTTGATAACAGATCGTCATATGATGGGTCGATCAACAAATCGGACCCCAAAGCACACAAGAGACCTAAAGAAAAGAAACATTGAACCTCATAAAAGAACAAGGCACAAGAGATAAGTACCACAAGTGAAGTGGCATAACAGTCCCATGAAAAATCTTAACCCGCACGGTATTTTCATTATGAGATGCCACGTAGTCTAAACGGTTCTTCCTCTCCCTGTTTCAATGTATAAGGTACTTAAGCATGAGGTAAAAGCAGCTAGGATCGAAATTGGAGTGTGATACTCTAGCGAACAACTGTAAATTACCGATGATAAATTCCGGTGACTAATAAATTAATTTTTACTTCATAATTTTGAATAAGTTCAAAACTCGTTGTTTAATTTAACATCAATTCTCCAAGAATTAAAGAAAAGGTAAACAAGAGTTAATAACGTGAGACTGGGTTTGGTTTGGTTGGCGGTTGGCGCTTGCTGAATCAAATGGGAAATAGAAGGGAGCCAGGCCGAAAAAGGTATATTTGGCAATTTGGGATAATTATATGGGCTGGCAGTTGATGGATAAAATAATAATTTGGCTCTTTTTAGACCAATGGTTCATAAATAATTTTATCTTTTAGTTTTCAAAGTTAAATTCACAAAATTGAAGATTACATATTATTGAAATAATTTAAAATAAAACTAAAATTTTTAATAAATTAAAATATAAAAATTCAAATTAGAATATTAAATATAATATTAAAATATAAATCAAAAAATATTTCTAGATTGTCAAGCTAGACTTATTCAACAACCAGATTTGGCCCACAAAACTTTGGGCTTTTAAGGCTCAGGCTCAGGCTCAATCTGGATTTATACCAAAATAAATAAGCATTCAAGCCCGATCACAAGAGCGGGCACGGGTCGGACCCGATGGTTAGCGTGGTTTGCGAATGAGTCATAGTTTAGCTATTATTTTGATTTTCTATCATTCATAAATTCAAATTATCAAATTGTGATCCAACTCCAACATAAATTTGTGGCTTCCAATGGTTGTTTCCCCAACGAATTTTTCATGTTCTTGCTTTGTTTTGAGAAGCTAAAGACTACTTACCAATGTTCCAGCTTTAACTGCCTGATATAGATTTTAAAATAGTAAAGAATTGTAAAGTAATGCATAAAAGTATTGGAAAAAAGTTTCAATGTAGTACATTGAAAGTAGTGGCCGTGCCAGAACTCTTGGTTTGGAGGGGCAAAAACGAAGCAGAAAATTCAAGCTTAAATATATGATAGTAATGTTATAAAGTATTATACTTGAGAATTCGTGAATTTATTCACTTTGACAACAATAAAACCAAATATTTTGTGTAATATAGATTTTTCTAAATAATTACGAAATTTTTCAAGAAGTCGGGTTTTGGACCCATGACCTCACCTCCGCATTAATAATGAGATTATATAGATATATGATGAGAATGACACTTAAAAATTAAGTATGTATTTGAAACTCAAAACTTTAAAATTCAATTCATGTTTTATACAAATTTTGCGAATCTTCACAATAAAATGGTTAAGTGAATTTAAATTTTCTGAAGTATTAAACTACTAAACATGAGGTATAGATAAATGTAGTGCTTAATCATATTAAAAAAGTTACATTTATTGCTTTTATGGTTATAAGTCGTTTAGGGCATATTCTGTGGTGACTTTGTTTTTTCCTTACTTTATCTCCATCACCATTGGATTGAATTTCATCTCATTAATCCAATGGTGATGAAGGACAAAGTAAGGTTAACTTTGAAAAAAATAAAGTCATCATAACTTTCATCGTCGTTTAGTTGACATAATATACAAAAATACAAATTAAACATTACTTTCATTTTCATTAACATTAAGTTAACAATCGATGGAGATGTGTTGTTAAAAACTAGGTAAAACATTTCAAAAGTAACTTTCAACCATATACGTATGTGAATTTTACTCTTTCAAGGAAAAATGATCACAATTGTTTTGGCCCGATAATTAACTCTAAACCCAAACCATATCTAGCCCTAGTCTTCTTCACCCTCAAGACGTCAGCCGTCTCCCTCCCTCTGCAATTTTTTTGTGTTTGTCATTCACTCTGTAGTTTGCCTTCTTTCCCTTTAATTTGTTTCTATACTTTTTCTAATTCGTACAGAAACTCCTTTTAACCATTTGGAGGGGCAAAATCAATCCCCCAAACTTGTGTATTATTGAAAAAACACACGGCTCCTACCATTTTTTCCGGCGCCGGAGGGTCAACTGACCCTCCTTGCCCCTCCCCGGCGCCGCCCCTGATTGAAAGTACTGCTGAAATTTCCTATAGAAAATAATTATACCACTATTAATAAGAAAAAAGTTTAAAAAAGGTTTGGATGGTACTTCGAATTACTTTTCATGAAAAATAGATCACAAGGAACATATTGCCAAACGCTAATGTTGCACAAAACCCCCTTTAAATTGATAGGTCACACACACTGCATTATTAGGTCATTCTGATTTCATGTATGTTGGATAAGAAAAAGATAAAAACTTTTAAATACTTCATTATTGAGATTAGTAACTAATTCAGATATAATACAAGTTTATTAGGCGGAAAGCGGTTTTGGCAACACAAAACAATGACAAATACACTATTAGTTAGTTCACAATTTCAATCTAGAGAAGAGACCAAACGAAGGATTAATGGTGGTAAACCCACCATCCAAGGCTAGATTATGACCACTCAAATACTTGGACTCATCACTCGCTAAGAAAATAGCAGCTTCGGCGACATCTTCTTGTGTTAACTTTTGCCCTTGAAGATTTGAATACACACCATTTTTTCCATCCTCTTCCATCTTAAAGAAATTCATCGTCAACGGGGTTTCGACAAAGTAAGGCGACAAGCAGTTCACTCGGATCCCGAATTGCCCCAGTTCGGCTGCTGCGTTTTTCGCTAGCCCTACAATGCCATGCTTTGAGCTAGTATAGGCATGAGAAGCAACCCCGCCTACTGATGAGCATACACTCCCAAGAGTAATAATGCTACCTTGGCGAGCCGGAATCATGACTCGTGCAGCATGCTTCGTTCCCAAGAAAGGTCCAATTAGGTTAATTTTCACGACTCTTTTGAAATCAACTAACTCATTATCAAGTATGCTAGGTTTTCGCGGATCTGCTACCGCTGCATTGTTCACCATGATGTCTAGCTTCCCAAAGGTGGACACTACAATGTCCATTGCCTTAGCCACTTCAAGTTCTACAGTCACATCGCAGTGCACGTAAATTGCTGATTGGGGACCGAGATCCGTGCACACAGATTGGCCTAAATCGTCTTGAATATCGACTATAACAACTTTAGCACCATGTTTGCAAAAATTTCTTGCTATGCACTCACCAATCGCGGTAGCTCCACCGGTGATCAGAGCAACCTTACCTTCCAACCTATAACATTAAATAATTAATGCCAATTTATCAAGATAAAATGAAATGACAATTGATGAGTAAAAGAAGAAACGCTAACTTCAATAGATGTCTTTGGAATTGTATATGAACGCTAGAATGATATTAGAACTAAACATGAGATGGTATATATTGGACAGACCAAAATGATGAAACATCCGATAATAATTCAAACTCTTTAAGATTTTGACATACTTTCTCGAGTTGCATATTAAAAGTATGCGCATGCACAAGTAACATAGTTGTAATTAATTATAGTAATGGTTCTAATTTGAAATTGGGATAAGTTCAAAAAACCCCCCTGATGTTTCATTTTTCAGCAAAATACCCCCTGATGTTTAAAACCAAGCAAAACGCCCCCTAATGTTTGTCTCCGTCAGCAAAAAGAGGATTGGCCATCTAACTCCAGTTAAATGCTGACGTGGACAAGGGGCAAAATTATCCAATTCACTTTTCTAACCCTAATAACCCATTTACCCATATTGAACCCTAATCCTAATCCAAATACCCAACAAACCCAACCCTAACCTAATCCCTTGCCGGCGCCGGCGCCGGCGCCGGAAAATCGCGATTCCGGTGACGGCACCTCAAACTCCGGCGACATTCACGCCTGCGGATCCCCGCCGTTTTCCTTCTTCCCTTTGAGCCGCCGTCACCTTTCAGCCACTGTCGCTCCTCGCGAAATCGCCCCCGCCGCCGAATCGACCTCCTGTTCCCCGCCGTTTTCCTTCTCCCCTTTCAGCCGGTGAAATGGGTTGCGGTGCTCGTCCGGGTGGCGGTCGCAGGAAGTGGAGGGGCAGTGGGGCTGCGGCGGCTGGAGCTGTGGCGGGACGGCGAGGGACGTGATAGGGGGATTTTTTGGGTTTCGCCGGATTTTTGGGCCGTCGCCGGACTCGCGATTTTCCGGCGACGGCCCAAAAAATCCGGCAGTGGAGCTGTGGCGGGTTGGTGTTTGGGTTAATGAGTAGGGTTAATGAGTTTTTATTGAAATGAGTTAAAAGAATGAGTTTTGATAAAAATGCCCCTTGCCACATCAGCATTTTTAACTTTGTTAACTGAATGTCCTTGTTTTGCTGACGGAGACAAACATCAGGGGGCATTTTGCTTGGTTTTAAACATCAGGGGGTATTTTGCTGAGAATTGAAACATCAGGGGGGTTTTTTGAACTTATCCCTAAATTTAAAGGTAAACTATGTATTTAGCAAACCATTAGACTTTTAATGGTGAAAAAAAGAAATTATGAATATTTAAAAAAAAACAAGTCACTTTAAAATCTATTTATTATATCATTTGAGGGAAATATAATAAATAAAAAGTTTCAATCGAATTAATACTAAAAAGGACAACACTACCGAAAATGAAGTTGTTAGTAGCATGTGAAGCTAATTTTGATCAATAATGTGTGTTGGTGAGGATGCCCCCATTTATCTATATATATTTTGTGATTGATGGTGATATATTGACTTCGGTGCTTTTGGGCGTACTTGCCCCACTCCAATGGGTAATCTACAAATGCAGATTATATATATAGTGATTAAGTTTTAAAAGATTTTTTTATCCTTTAATTTATCTTATAAATTTATTTTATAATTTTGTTTAATTTTATGGATGATAATCCTATTTTTAAAAAGTTTGTATTTAATAAGTTAATTCACATTAGTTATCTGTGCATCCTGGAACTACATTAAGTTTTTTTTAAAAAAAACTTTTACTTTGTTATATGCTTCGTTAATTTATCATTTAATTTTAGAGTGTTTCATTTTTTCCCCAATCCACGGCCTATGCTTTCTAGCAACACATTAACTTTGTTGCTTGAGTTTTGAACTCAATTTCAATGTATCTTCAAATGCAATGTTTTTATTCAAGAAGTTTAAACTTCTGCAATTTGAATAACACTTGAAATTGCAATGTTCGCTATATTATAATAATATAATTACAACTTGGTTCCAAGTTTCTAAATACTTTTTGGTAACTAAGAGAACAATATTGTATCAAATTTAATATGATAAACGGTGGAGTAGAAGCACATACTCCCTGAACAAAATAACCTCGTGAAGACGTGAAGCTCGGGCTAAGTTATGAGACAATATTTGCATTGCACTCGAATTCAAGAAGCAGCTAGTAAAAGAGATAATTGTCGATCTCCATTGTGATATAAGAAAATATAAGAGTTATTGTCAATATTTGCATTGCGCTCGAATTCAAGAAGCAGCTAGTAAGGCGCTTACAATCGAAAATAATAAAAATAATATAAGAAAAACCGAAATCAGAATTAACTAAACCATCGAATAAGAGTTTATTGTCAATCTCCATTGTGATATAGATGCCTTGAGTCATTATAACGACTCCTTAACAGGCTAACAACCAATGCTTCCGCTTCTAAAGTAGAAATGCTAGGAGAAACATGGTATGCCTTTACACAAAGGAAAGATCCCCCAATTTTTTATGGCTTTGCTTGGGAGCAAAATAGAGGAGTATTATAAAAGAAAAGAAATGAATAAAACGTATATTTAAGGATAGATTATAATGAAATAATAAAAGATTGAGTAATATTGTACTTGATAGTAAGAGAAAAGTTTCTAAAGCAAAATAAAGGTTAAATATGAAGCACTAAGTCCTTTCACTCCAAATTTCACCAATTTAGTGTGAACCAGTATACTTGATCTCGTAATAAATTAAAGAAACTTGATTCCATTGAGATCAAATAAAAAAATAAAATTTCCTTCCTAATCCTATCTATTCCTTTCCTTTTAAAACCATCTATCCGAGCCAAGCATAAATAATTTATTAATTACATGTTTAGGGTTTGTTTCAAATTGTTATCACAATTGTTATTTTTAAAAGTTGGTCTCATAAATATATTATATTATAACATATTTTAACTTTGTTCATATCAACCTCTTGAAGTTGGTAAAAAAGTACACTTCACTCCTCAGTACCACATGTCACGATCTGAATAGAAAGACAAAAGTAAAATATATGGCATAATTGAACAGCCAAACCAATCACAAAGTGCCGAAATAAGTGTTTTTGTCAACTTCAGGAGGCTGTGATTGACGTTTACAATTTCGGGAACAACCAACCAACCAACCAACCAAGCCTTAATCTCATGCTAGATGGGGTCGGCTATATGGATCATCTGACGCCATGGAGCTCTATCTTGAGCCAAATGCTCATCGATATCAAGAACCCGCATAACTCGTTTAAAAATTTTCCTAAGTGTAAGTTTCGGTCTCCCTCTCCCCCTACTTTTGTTTTCTACTCTCAAATTCTCACACTTCCTAACTGGCGCATTTAGAGGCCTACGTAGCACATGACCATACCATCTCAATTGTCCTTCTCTCAGCTTGTCTTCCACGTGAGCAACACCGGTTTTTTTTATCGAATGCACTCATTTCTAATGCGATCCATCCTTGTGTGAGCACACATCCACCTAAGCATCCTCATTTCGGTCACATTCAATCTTTGAATATGCTGCACTTTAGTTGCCCAACACTCACTCCCATACAACATGGCCGGCTTAACAACCATTCTATAAAATTTCCTTTTACTCTGAAAGGTATCTTCTTGTCACACAAAACACCTGAGACACTCTTCCATTTCAACCATCCGATGTTAATCCTATGTGTGACATCATCATCAATCATACCATCCTCCTTAAAGACTGAGCCAAGATACCTAAACCGTTTGCACTGTGGCACAACTGTATCTCCTAGCCTCACATCTCCCACATCTCCTTGACCTGCGCTAAACTTACTGTGTAAATATTCTGTCTTGCTCCTACTCAGCTTGAAACCTTTACTTTCTAAAGCATCTCTCCATAACTCCAACTTTCTGTTAACTCCTTCTCTAGTCTCATCAATGA
>CAOJBJ010226830.1:0-10119 GCA_948291685.1 Euphorbia celastroides
ACCTATGCAATTAGTGGCTCGTGTTCCTGCTGCATTGTTCTATTGGCCATTGATTCAGCTTGCTGGTGCTGCAACAGACAATATAGCTCTTGGTGTTGCTGTTGGAAGCAAAGGAAGAGGAAATCTTCCTGGTGCTGCATCCGATATTAGGGCTACTCTTCTCTTACTTTTAATCGGTAAATGCACAGCTGATCCTGATGCTTTCCAAGAAGTTGGGGGAGAAGAATTTTTTAGGTGACCCTCATTCTTTAACTCCTCAGTTTTCAGTGACGATGTTGCTTGACCGTTTTCGTCAACAAGTGACTTGTCTTGTTCCTTTGGTTTTGTAGGGAGCTTTTAGATGATACGGATTCAAGGGTAGCTTACTACTCTTCAGCTTTTCTTCTAAAGGTAAGATTTTTTCTTCTCCCCTCTCATTCTGTTGTGGCATGAGCTGATTTGTTTTTTGGAGTTCTAATCTGTGTTTAATGCATTTTAATCTTGATGTACAGAGAATGATGACAGAAAAGCCTGATGATTACCAACACATGCTTCAGAATCTTCTATTTAAAGCGCAGCAGGTAATTTCAGATTTGAGAGAGTTAGCACTCAATATGATCCAGCACATAATGAAATGAAATGTTAGGAAATATGACCGACATGTGTCTCTTGTTCAATGTGTTCATTGGTTATCACTGGTGGATGTGGACAGTCTCTCTGAGCACTACTGCTTAGATTATAGTATAATACAGTTCCGAGTAACCATCAGGACTAATAGTTTAACCATTTTTTTCTTCGATATGTGTTAGTATTAGCACATCCTTAATTTACTTTCCTGTGCAGAGCAATAATGAAAAACTGCTGGAAAACCCATACCTTCAAATGCGTGGAATATTGCAACTTTCAAATGACGGGACATAGTCTATAATCTCGATAGAAAGGCTTATTACTTCTGATCATGTTAAATTCATAACTCAATTTTATTTGCTCTTGATCCTCATTTCCCTTCAACACTGGACTGGGTTATCAAGGCCCTATAATTGGATTATTAGTCAAACCGGGCGGTCATTAAACAGTTATTGGGACTCTTTCAAGTGCTTCCACCTGGCAAAATTCTGTATGCAGATTCAGGGGCTCTTAGATCTGCTGGCCACATCCAACAAAGTAAATACAAGGTCACAAAGTGAACTGGATAAAATGGATCATTCTAGTGCTATATTTTCTCAGTCGATGATGTGCTGTGCTGCCCTTTGTGTTTCGTTCCTGAACAACAAAAATTAGTGCAGCTGGTGTATGTGTGCACCTGCAATCATTTTAAAAAAAGCATGAAGATTGTTTATGGAAGTAGAACTGGGTGTTAGCATTTGATCTGAAGGCTTTGATGCCTGGAGAACTGTTGCCAAAGTTAGCATTATATGCTTGTGAGCATCCTCCATTTGCTTCATGCTTGCTAATTGTGATTCAGCAAAATGCAGGTATTTTCAGCCTCTTCTCACTTTTTCTATCTGTTAAATCATATAAAATTTGAATTGAAGGACTTGTGCCTACTTTTTCGAAAGTCTTATATCCAGTATTGAAATTACAGTTTGAATTTGATTTGAATGCAGTAATCAGTTTCCTTGATTTGTCTGTAGGTTGTACAGAAGTGTAATTTGTGATGGCCTCTGATTTCCCTTGCAACTGTTGAGAGGACAAGATTAATTTCGGCTTCTTTTTTGAATAGCCATCTCCCCCTAATAAACTCAGGTGAACTTCTTTTCAACTCACTAACCACAGGCACCTGGGATTTTGTTTGGCTGGATGTTAGATCTCAACTCACTAGGCTTTTTTTTTTTTTCGTTTGATTTTTTAGCATTGTGTGGATGCCTGCTATTAAAGGCATCAAAGTGCGGCTATATATAGAATGTGCATTTTTGTTTATTTATTAATTGACATTGTAAATATGTAATATTACCATTTTGTTGTGTAGCCTAGAGTTCAATTGTTGTTTGACAGTTTAGTGAGAGCTGATTTTGATGATAAGTAGAGGTTGCAATCCCCCTTGGTGATATCTACTTTTTTAACTTCTGCTAGCATATGCCTAGCTTTTCAAATTGTGCAAAATTACAAATCCACACTAACCAGCAAGCACGTCATTCTCCCTATGAAATGTTCTGCTTTGGAGTCAATCAGTATGTTCGGAATTAGGCGATGATTCGATTGGTTAGTTGGATTTAATTGGAAATTGAATAGCAAGGACATGAAGACATTAAGCAAGCATGTCTTTCAACTTAACCCCAAGAAAGATTTTTACCACTATAAATTCGTCCAGTAAATGAGATTATAACTTTTCTTTCTCCATCCTGCTACATTTTTATTCAACATGTCATTATTCATTTTTATACTCCTAGTGGAAGTTGTGTGATCGCTCATTTATATTCCGATGTATCAGGAGTTATTTGTGGCATGGTCATACACTTCGACACTTGATAAGAGTAAGAATTTATTGCTTTTATATTTACGTTTTTTCGTGCCGGTGTTGGCGCTTTGTTGCTTAGATGGTCATTTGATGAAAAGAATTAAAATTTCATCACTTATATAGTAGCTGTTCAAATGAGAGATTATTTAAATGTCTAAAATTAAGTAAAGTTTGGAGTTATGAATAGCTAATGAATGAAGATCTTCTTCCTGATTTTCTATCTCTGCTAAATTCTTTCCTGGCTATTTAAGGTTATTAATCATATAGTTCATAATAAATATAACACTGCAGATCAAATATCCAAAATTTCTTCTCTATTTTTTTGTTTGGTGTAAAAAGGGTCATTGAGTTATTTGCAGAAAGGAAATAGACAAATGAAAACGCAAGAGAATACAGTTAGACAGATGCGTTGTTTGATCAGAATCCTCATATATGGACCCGGGGTGGACAATTCTTAGGTTGTATCTAATATGATTTAAGCTCGTGTATCTCTATATGCAAATAAATTAATGGTAATGATGATGAATTATACCTGCAATTAGGCAGGAAAAATGTGAATTCAATAATTCATGTAAATGAAACTGATTTACACTTCTGGCAATAACTCCATATTCAGTCATCACATACACAGACATGCCGTGAAACCAACACAAGTTACAAAAGTTTAGCTTTTTCAGTGTTAAAATTAGGTGCCTCCAATTCTCCGGATGGACAAACATAGGTATGTTTAGAAACTCTAACTTCGGTTCAATTTAATTGAATTCATTTTATCACATTAATTGTTTGGATCATGAGAATATTTTAAAAGAAATCAAGTCGCCCCAGAATTAAATTCTTACATTTTGCATGGATTCGTGCAAAATTTAAGAAAATTTTGAAGGATTTCATTTTATTTAAGTTGTTTAATATTATTTTCTCCTTGTACACTTAAAAATGATAAAAAAAAATCTTGAAACCCTTCTAAATCATTAATGAACCTTCTGTTGTTTAGTAATTCTCTTGCCAAAACAAATCCCCATTTCAATTTTTCAATTATTCTAATACCAACTTTTTTTTTATCATTCCTCAGTTTTCCTCCTTCATCCACTTAACACACTAATAGAATACATTTTCTCTCTTAATTCACTTGAATTTCAAAATTTGAAATCATCATATCTCTCAAACATTTGATTTTTTGGACTTGATTTTTTAGGAAATTTTGTTCGGTATATTTTTATCTTTAAAACGAAATCCACATTAATATATCTTTGACAAAATTTTTTTGAAAATTTCTTGTTACATAATGAAACTCGTATAACATATGTTGTAACATATATAACATCATATAACATATGTTAAAATTTTGGAATTTTTATGTTACATAATGAAACTGTTGAAAAATAAACCCAAATCTCACATTGGAAGATTGGGAGAGCTAACATTAAATATAAGAGTCCACAAAGACTTGCATTAGTATGAGGTCTTTTGGGTTTAAAAGCCCAAAAACAAAACCGTGAGGGCTCGGCCCAAAGCAGCCAATATCATACTAATGCGGGGTCACGGTGGGCGTCACTCTGATTCAAAATTAGATTTTAGATTTTATTTTTTTTTATTTTTTCTGATAGGTAAAGGCACATATATTCAAACCAACACGGATAATACAAGCCTAGAACCAAAGGAAGAAATTCCAACTAAGATATGGACAAAGCAGATCCACACAAGGGAAACAAAGTACCACAATGGGTAGACATTCCACTTAGGAAAGAAAAGACTAACCAAAAAGTAACAATACATATAAAAACAAACAAAAATTAACATAAAGCCATCTCCTTTGAACTGAACTACCAAGAATACAAAGCACTCAAGATGCAGATCTGTAGCAGCAATACCATAAGGACTCAGAAGCCTACTCCCATCAAAGATTAGATCTAAAAAGATCATTTCAAACAAGCGTAGATCTGTAGATCGACGCTGAAAAGACCCGCTTAGGCAGTAATAAGAACCGATTCTGGCTCGAAAAAAGTCGGGAAATTGTAGATTTGAGAAATTATGGTCGCTACGAGCATATCCAAGCCGAAAAGACCTGCTTGGGCAGTAATAAGAACCGATTCTGGCTCGAAAGAATTCGGGAAATTGTAGATTTGAGAAATTATGGGCGCTACGAGCATATCCAAGCTTGAAGAACTCCACACTCTTGGAAAATTGCAGAAAAAAGGAGTCACAACCAAACTCCAAAAAAGACAATTATGGAGAGGAGGAAGAAGAGGACTAAGAAAGTAGCTTTCTTCCTCTCCCCATTAAAAACTGATTTCTGTAAGGAGATTTCTAGAGAGAGAAAGGAAAGAAAGAGAGAGAGAGACTTCAAAAAAAAAAAAAAACATAGTAGATTTTTTTTAGTTAGCAATTATTTAGCTGTTTTGAATAAGTCTTTTTAGATAATTAGGAGATAATATTCTCATGATTTTGTGGGATATGATCAGGTTTTTTGGTTTATAAATTCAGCCATGTTATTGTGATTAATTAACTCATGGATAATAAAGTTTGAGTTCAAAAAGTTCTCCATTCTCCTGATACCAGTGTTAGGACCGTCCCGCGTCGCACTCGAACTCCACATTAGTATGATATTGTCCACTTTGAGCCTAAGCCCTCACAGATTTGTTTTTGGGCTTCCCCAAAAAGGCCTCATACTAATGGAGTTGGGTGACACCTTATATGTTGCTTTGAATTCTCTAAATTTCCAATGTGAGACTTGAGTTTGCTCCAACAATCCTCCCCTCAAACCAAGGACTGCATATCTCATGACCTCCCCTCGAGCGAAACCCATTTGATCTGCCAACCATCTTGTACCGCCGTCTATCACTTGTGGGACCCGCCACCTGTCCTCCTCTTTTATTGAGCAGACTTTTGACACAAAGCATCAACCGCCGATCTTCAATTCGCAAGGTCACACAGGTCCTTATAAGCATTTAGAGAACTCATAGCTCAATGCAGTCCACTCCTTCTTTCAAGCTCTGAACCATGGCTCTGATACCAATTGTAGGATTTTTTAGTAGAAACAATGGAGAACTTTTGAACTCAAACTTTTCATGAGTTAATTAATCACAATAACATGACTGAATTTATAGGCCAAAAAACCTGATCATATCCCACAAAATCATGAGAATATTATCTCCAAATAATCTAAAAAGAATTATTCAAAACACCTAGATAATTGCTAACTAAAAACAGTAAAATCTGAATTCTAATTTTGAATCAAATCCTAACATTATAGGATTTTTTAGCAAGAGAATGGATAACTTTTTGAACTCAAACTTTATTATTCACGAGTTAATTAATCACAATAACATGACTGAATTTATAAGCAAAAAACCCTGATCATATCCCACAAAATCATGAGAATATTATCTCCTAATTCTAAAAAGACTTATTCAAAATACCCAAATAATTGCTAACTAAAAAATATAAAATCTGAAATCTAATTTTGAATCAAATCCTAACAGAAACTCGTATAACACATATATACGTTAAAACACGTTTTTTAAAAAATTACAACACATATAACCAACAACTAATTAATCATATAGTTAAGCATATTTCACAAATTACTTTTTCCAACAAATCTTTCTTATTTAGAAATTTCATAATGTCATTGTTTAGAGAACGGTAAGCAGCTATATCCAAAGGAGATTAAGGAAGAAAATAACCTAGGACATGATAATAGTTTACAGAGCTGCAACAGACAAAAGCCTATGAAAGATTGAATCATAGAGTCAAAACAAACATTTCAAAGTACAATTTCAAAATACCACTGTTTTAAAAATTCCCACCTGGACCCGCCACCTAGGTGCTATTTTTGGTTCTACCACCGCGCCTTGGGCTCTTCCAAGCCTTGACCCGACTTATAAGCACCTAGTTTGATTTATTCCGCCTAGGCACCGTCTAAACTTAATTTTTAAAATTCTATATTTTTATAACAAATGTATTTTAAATTTTTTCATCTAAAAAAATAGCTTAGTTTGTCAAACTAATTTTTATTTCAGTCTTTTTATAATAAATTTTATTATTTTGAATCTTGAAAGGAAAAATAACTTATTTTATACCACAAATAAGAATGTTTATACCATTTTTAACACAAAAATTCTTAAAATATAATTAGAAAAATATATTTTATATATTTTATTATGTCATTAGTCTATTTTCAGTTAAATTTATACTTTTATTTATTAATAAATGTTAAAAATAATAAAAATGTAAATCTGCCTAGGCCACGCGCAGGCCCCGCCCAAGCCTCGAAAGCCCGGACCACCCGACTTGCACCAAATAACACCTTTTAAACCTTGCAAAATACAACCACAATTTCAAGTTATATAACATCATATAACATATTTTATAACATATATAACATATTTTATACGGATTTTATTATGTAACAAAAAAAACTCGAATTCTTTTGTCAAAAATATATTAATATAGATTTCATTTTAAAGATGAATATGACGGTTTTAAATTTTGAAATTAAAGTTAATGATCATTTTAAAGATGAATATTAACAGAACTAGATATCCGTTCCAAATCCTTGGATTCATCTTCCTCAAATCTGAAGGATGCGACAGATTTGAGGAAGATGAATCCAAGGATTTGGAAGGGATTTGTAAAAGTTAATATTTGGTTAATTAGAAACTTAATATTACATATTGTTAAATTGGGTTGATGGAACTTAATATTTGCTTAATAACCCCATTATTTAGGTCATTATCTGCGCGTGACCAATTGGCCAAAAAGTATAAGCTAACAAGCACGGTCAACCAACAGCTTTAATATTGTTCTTAACTCTTTAATAGGGTTGAAGCCTCCTTAGGCTTGAAAAGGTTTGTATAATATATCAAAATTCAATCAAGAAATGGAAATGTCAAATGTCAAAGTTTTAAACATATACTATTTTTATGTAATAAGTCAACCTCACGATTGAGATTGTTGGTATACTTATTCACCTTGGGCATCTAAGTCCCTAAATTATCGGGCCAAAATGTGGTCCCGATTTTTGAACAAAACTGGATTGAACATCACCCGAAATTCCTAACAAAATTGTTTTCAATGCGACCAAACAAAATAAAAACAATAATGTCAACATAACAAGTAACATATACATACCATGTCTCTAATGTTCTTCTGCATTATTTTATATTTTCTAATATCTCTCTACCACTAACTTAACACTTGTAAAAAAAATCGATGGAGGACACCGAATCGGGGGTTTAGTCTAACGATCCCTTGAAGGGGATTGCGTAAAAAAGTGAACCATAAAAGTTTTGGGGGCAACCAATTCAAAAACACAAACATCTCTAAGTTTCAAAGAATTATCTCTGGCAAAAGCACGCCAACCTGCAGAGAGAGTAGCAAAAGAACTTTGGCCATACACATTCAACTTTGTTGGCCAACTGCACTGCTTACCTTCAACCTTGAGAATCACTGTCCCTATCCCCATATTGTTTTTCATGTGCTCCCTAATGAATCCAAACGGCACACTCTGCAGCAACAATTTATAATTCGCAAATTTAGTCATTTCTCTTAACAAAAAGTCCTCAACAATGTATTCGTTAGTTACCGGTGAATTTATTATCCCCCGATGATCGCATGACTTTAAAACAAGCTTGAACCATGGATTTATTGTGCTAAATCCGTCAGCTGCTTCAACATCTAGACAGCAAATCTATTATATTAATTATCAGGTCATTAACTGCCTTTCCAGTTGTTGTGTCGAAAAGTACGTCTCACATATTTTTTGAAACAAGAAATTTTAGTTTTGCCCAGCACAAATTTGGCCCTAGATAGGAATAGATTGTAGCCTCATACATATCCTTATAATAACTTATTAGGATCGGTTAGCTTGAAAATGAAGATTTTCAAGACAACAATCGGAGAAAGTAATTCCCAACTAGCCCTAAAACCGAAATATGCTTAAAGCTTGAAAACATAGCTTTTTGTGAGGACCTTAGAAAATAAAAACATATGGAAGAACCAAACGAACCTTGAGAATCTAGAATTTGAGTATCCGATCTTCAGTCTTTACGAAGACATTCAATTGAGCAGTGTAAGACTTTATAAGGATATTCAAGATGCTTCCAGCCTTTTTCACTAGCTGCAAGTTTTGTCAAGTTATCGGCCTTCACATTTTCTACTGTTGGGATCTTCTCGAACTTTCAGGCGGTTCCCTTTACTTCTAGCTTTTCTATCAGGGTGCGCACCTTCAATAGGTATTTTGCCATGCTTGGCTCTCTAGTCTCATAACATCTATTGATCTGTTTGGAAATCAACTTTGAGACGCTTATAAATCATACCTTGTCGGGTGCAATTTCAAGTGCTAGCTCTAGTCCTTTGATGACCGCCTCATACTCCACTGCATTATTCGTTGGCGAAAAACCCAACTTTGCTGCATACGATAGTCTGATTTTCTCTGGGCCTACTATATATACACCTATATCAGCTCCATCTTGTCCAGATGCTCCATCAACATAGACCATCCAAGTTTCCGGTTTAACTTCTGGTTCTGGCTCAAGTCCTACAAACTCAGTAACAAAATCCACGAGAATATGAGCTTCAACACTTGTCGCCCCTCAAAACGCAAGTCGAATTTGCTTAAGCGAATTTCCCAATCTGCCATTCGTCCCAACGTTTCTGGTTGGTGTAATATCTTCTTGAGCGGATAGCTTGTGCCGACCACAATTGAATGGGCTTGGTAAGGCCTCAACCTCATAGAAGAGTGTACCACCGTCAGTGCTAAATTTTCAATCTTCGGGTATCTGAGCTCTGTATTTCGCAAGACTTTGCTTGTATAATACACAGATATTGGTCTTGCCCTTCTTCGCGGATCAACACTGTTCCAACCGCCTCATCCATTACCACCAGATACAAGTATAGTGTTTCTCCTTCCATCGGTGGGCTAAGGAGAGGGGGGATGGACAAGAATATCATTATTTCCTCGAACGCCTTCTGATAGCTTTTATCCCAGTTGAACTTGTTGTCTTTCTTAATCGCCTTATAGAAAGGCAAATACCTCTTGGCTGAAAAAGATATGAATCTTCCAAGCGCATTGATTTTTCCGTTCAACCAATGTACCTCATTGAGCTTTGTCGGCGGCTTCATATCTAGAATATCTTTAATCTTCTCGGGATTAGCCTCTATCCCACGCTGAAAGATCATGAATCCCAAGAACTTACCTCCTTTAACTCCAAAAACGCATTTTTCTGGGTTAATTTTGAGTCAGTAAAGATTGAGCCTCTCAAAGACCCTCTGAATATCTTATGCATGGCTCGCCTTATCCTTTCTCTTGATGATCATATCATCAATGAAAACTTCCACCATATCTCTGATGAGATCTTTGAACATTTCGTTAACCAAGTGTTGGTAAGTTGCTCCCGCGTTTTTGAGCTTAAATGGCATCACCGTATAACAGTAAATGCCTCGGTGAGTGATATATGAAGTTTTTTCCTCGTCTTTGCAATCCATCGGTATCTGATGGAAGCCTGCCTTGGCATCAAGGAAAGAAAAAATGGATTAGCCAGCTGTTGAGTCTACCAACTGATCAATGCTCGGGAGAGGGTAGCTATCCTTTGGTGTGGCTTTGTTGAGATCAGTGAAATCCACACACATACGGTATGCTCCAGACGGTTTTTTTTAACTAGAACAACATTCACAATCCAGTC
>CAOJBJ010226929.1:0-19022 GCA_948291685.1 Euphorbia celastroides
CGAGGTACTTTCAATTTTGCAAACTTAGTTAAAGAAAATGATTCACTAACTTAAGTTGCATGTATCTACAGGTTACTGCCGATGTCTTTTCCGGCTTCCTTTCCTCTCAGGCTCAGGAGGACCCGAGGTTTCTTTGTTCTCTTTATAGAACGGGTATGCGATTCTTACTGCCTCATCCTTTTTACTGGCGGTACTACCTGGGTGAGCGAGTCACTTTCCAGCACATCCGCGATTTCGTTGTGCCCCTGGATCCCCCTTTTGACATGCTAGATGGAGATTCCATGACTGTCTCTCCTGAGCATTATAGAGGCACTAACCATGGTTCACTCGTGTCTTATGATGAGGATTACGCAACATTTAGAGCTGCTAGATTGATGCCTCCCATTGGTGATCGATTTGCTCAACGGAGGCCGCGAGCTGCTAGGGCGTCGGGGCTGGCGTACGGGCGCCATGCAGGGCGCATGTGCGCCGGCACCGTCGCCTGGCTAGACGCACATGTTTGGTGCAATATTTTGCGATTTGCATAAGAAATACATGTTCAATATTATAGCTATCGCCTTACCTCCTAAAGTTGGCACGAAAAGTTTATTGTCCCCTTCAACTTTTAAAAGTTTCTCTCAAACCCTTAAAATTGGCTTTTCTTATAGCTCTCAATTCCCTTAATGCTACATGTTAACTTTATGTTGGTTTGACTTTTCAAAGATGTCGTTCTTCCTTTTCTAACTAAAAGTTACCACGTTGTATTTAAGGGTTGAAAGATACAAAAAAGTCAACTTTTAAGGAGTTATGAGAAGATTTTAAAAGTTCAGAGAGACAATATACTTTTGGTGCCAAATTTGAGGACTAAACTATGCATTTAACCATTAAAATAATATTAATAGAAATAAATTAAATTTTAAAAAAGTAGACTCATAAAATATATTAATTGATAATTATCTATCTTATGAATTTGAAGGTATATATGATAAGCGGAAAATGTACCTATAAATTATGGCTTATTTATGCATGAAATTTAGCTAAATATGATTATCAAGTTCCATTTCCTCACTTAATTTGTGATTTTATGCAGATTGCAGTGAAATAGAGAAAACTGTTGCGTCTTGGCAAATTTGGATAGGAAATGGGCCTGCAACAGCCTGGATGACATGGCAGCAACCTATTGCGCTATCGTGGAGGTCCAATGAGAGGGGAAGAAGATGCAAGGAGTTGAAGGAGGCAAGAGTGAGGCTGAATGTGGAAGTTCCACGTCTCATACTTGGAGATGAAGGCTTTGTAACTAGCTGCCACTTGGCTCCCCTTGCCGATTACTTTTTTATTAGCTTAATTTGGCCAATGGCCTTTCGTTTTGGAACAATTGGTGGCTCTATATATAGAGAGCTGCTTCTGCTTTGTAGATACACTTGAATATAGTTTTAGTTTCTATACTTGTTTCGTGTTTAATATAGTATGTTTTCTTTTAAGATTGTTATGTCTGTTTACATTATGTGTAGTGAGTAGTCTCCTAGCAAGCTTCGCCAACAATCTGGCGGGGTTTGGCTAGTGGTGTAATATTTATCTAGGCTAACAAATCTGTTGAAGGTAGATTGATGTATGTAATAATTGTTCTATGGGTTCGGCAAAATCCATATTCAATGGGAAGCATGAAGGACCTAACAGAAAAGTGTTACCATGGATCTTGCAGCAATCTCATATGCATAAGGTTGTAAGTGGATAGCTCCCATTCTTTGTGTTTTGTGTCAAGGGTTTATTAGGTGAATAGGTGGGGGAAGCAATCTGTCTAGGAATCTTTGAATGCTTGCTTATTCGTAATGATTAAGGCTTAATCTGTAAGTGGATAACTCCCGAGGTGAAAGCTTTATAGGGCTAGGTAGTTATGGCGACCGAACCATATCTAGCTAATTTCATGCAAGAGACCTTGATCCTTGATTCTTAATACATTGGCTTAGATAAACGTAATATCACTAGTTCCCGTTAAGACTAACGGCTAGGCTTGTGTTTAATTATACATCTATCTTTGTAGCAATCTTGTCTGTTTAAAGTCTGTCTTAGTTAGTCTGTCATAATCTCTTTTATTTTTATTATTGAACATTTATGACCTCTCAACTTATATTGAATTCAACTCTACTAGATTGCCTATAAGATTAATAACTCACAAGCTAGCTCCCTGTGGAATACGACACTTGGACTCACTATCTGTATTACAAAGTGACCTAGTTCAGTTGCTAGAGGTCACAAACCGAGTCAACAAGTTTTTAGCGTTGTTGCCGGGGAGCAACACGCTGAGTTGTTTATTTTTGTGTACGATTTGGTAGTTTTTAATTTGTTTGTTTTAAGTGTGTAGATCTTCTTAGATTTTTGCACTCTTTGTTGTATGCAAAGAACGAGATTGCCACAGATTCCACTAGATCCAGAGATCGAGAGAACTTGCCGCAGACTTAGTGGAGTAGCAAGGATAAGGAGGAGACAACAAAGAATGGTTGAGCAAGGAGAACCTTGGGAAGTCCATCCCCCACCAAGGCAGAGACTTATGGAGTATTCAAATCCTTTAACCAAGGGATACTCATCTTGCCTAGTGATACCAGATGAAGGGACGAATATTTTTTAGATCAAAGCGTCAATGATACAAATGCTACAAGCTGTAGTTCAGTTTGGAGGACTGTCGGGAGAAGATCCCAATGCCCACATACAGGATTTCATTACTATGTGCAATACTTTTAGATCTAATCATGGTGCTTCTGATGATGTTATTAGATTGAAACTTTTTCTTTTTTCTCTGAAGGATAAGGCAAATAGTTGGTTGAAGAACTTACAGGCCGGATCTATCACATCTTGGGATGATTTGGCCCATGTTTTCTTGACAAAGTATTTTCCACTGAGGCAAGTAATAAAATTGAGGAATGAGGTAACCCACTTTTCTAAGCAATCTGATGAGTCTTTGTCCGAAGCATGGGAGAGATATATAGAACTTTTAAGGACGGTACCTAACCATGGAATACCCATGTGGATGCAAATCTAAAATTTTTACAATGGTTTAACCAATCCTTATAAGATTCAGATTGAATCCATAGCTAACGGAGATCTTGAGGAGCTTGCTCCAGATGAACTTTATGAGCTAATTGAGAGGCTTGTGAATACTAGTTATAAATGGCATTCAGTGAGTGATGAGAGGTCTAAAACTATTGAATGTGATGCTATTTCTAAACTAGCTAACAAGGTAGATCTGATTTTGAGATAACTTGCAAAACCTAACGTTGCAATAATCTCTAGTTTGCAAGTTTGTGATTTTGTGGTGGAGAACATAGAAATGTGGATTGTGTTAAAGTTTTTGAGCAGGAATAGTGTGACTATGTTGGAGGAAGGGATCAGCCCTTCTCTAATAGCTACAGCCCAAGATGGAGAAGGCATATGAACTTTTCATGGAAGCAAAATCCTGCACCCTTTCAACAATCTTCTGCTCAGCAAAGAGAATCATCTTCGGAACCACCAAGGGATAGAATCGATTAGGTGATGGAGGTTATGATGCAGTTTATGAAACAATCTTAGTTGGCAATGAAGAACATGGAGACCCAAGTGCAACAACTTGCTTCCTTGGTTGCACCAAAAGGGAAAGGAACAATATTGAGCAATACCGAGCCCAATCCAAGAGAGGAGTGCAAATCCATCACATTGAGGAGTGGTAAAACTGCTGGAAACACTAGTCGTATGGTTATCGTTGATTCTAACCATGATACAGGAAATGAAGAAGTCCAGCAAAGATCTGAAGAGAAAGGAGATGGAGAGCAGCAACCTCCGTAGGAGGAAGGAAGGTTCCCACAACCTTCCAAGAAGGAGAATGAACCAAGAAAGCAGAACAAGTTGTCTCACCCTATCAATCTAAGATGCCATATCCATAGAGAGCAAAGCAACATGATAGGGCAAAGTAGTTTGACAAGTTTTTGGATGTTTTCAAGAAACCCCACATCAACATTCCTTTTGCAGAAGCCTTAGCTCAGATGCCACTTTATGTGAAGTTTCTGAAGGAGTTGTTGGCTAACAAGAAGAAGTTGGAGAATATCTCAATGGTGCAGCTTAACGAAGACTTCTCTTTGATTCTTCGAAGCAAGCAACCTTTGCCAACGAAGCTAAAGGATCCAGGTTGTTTTTCTATACCTGTTTCTATTGGATCCATGACTATTGATAATACATTGTGTGATTTAGGAGCCAATATTAATCTGATCCATTATTACATATATAAACAACTTAGTCTAGGAGAGACACAACTTTCTGAGGTATCTATAAAGCTTCCTGATCGACCTGTACGGTACCCTAGAGGTGTTGTGGAGGATTTCTTGGTTAAAGTTGGCAAATTCATTTTACCTATTGATTTTCTAGTAATGGACATGGATGAGGACTTAAATGTCCCAATTATTTTAGGAAGGCCTTTCTTAGCTACTGGCCGAGCCTTGATAGATGTCAGTGATGGTAAATTGATTATGAAAATTCATGATAAGAAGGTATTATTCCAGATGAATGAGACCGTGAAGCACCCTGATGAAAAATGTTGTTGTATTACTGATGTGTATTACTCACAGGAGGACAAAGGAAAGGACATGAAGATGATGGTTAAGATTGTAGAGGAGAGAAGCAAGAGTGAGGAAGTCTCATGGAAGAAACGATGTAGTGGACCAGTGGAGAATTCTTCTCTTCCACCCTGAAACCACCTTGAGGAGAATGCAGTGATCTAGTGTCGTGTAGACACTAATTTTTTGGAGCTCCAGAAGCTCAACTTTTGTTCATGTTAGTATAGTTGTTTGTGTATTACAATTATTACTTATTTGTTTGGTCTAATGCCCTATTAAGGACCTGAACCATGCCAGATTTTGCAGTTGAGGGCCCAATCTATTCAGGTCACCAGTTGAGCACTCAAACTTTTAAAAAGTGGTGTAGTTAAGGGCCTGAAGCTGACGTGGCATCCGACGTGGCGTCCGATGACTTTTCTGGCGCGTTTGAATTTTTCGGTGACCAAATCCGGCGACCAAAATTTCAATCAAAAATCAACCTAAATCAACCAAAATTCAACAAAAATCTGGCAAACAAAAAACAGAAATCAAAATCTAAGATTTCAAACCCAAAATCAATGAAACAACTATTATCATCAAAATCAAAATTAGAAGCTGATCATCAACCAAAAATCAATACACAAATCATCAAATATTTCAATACACAAATTTTTTTCCTCCTTGCAAATGAATATCAAAGCATCACCTCCATTTCTAGTAGCAGCAACACAGGTTTTGCCAATCACCCATTGCAAAAGTAGACTGTGGAATCAAAATAGGCAAAACAAAAATCAATGTATCATGCGTAAATCTATGTTGCTGTGAAGCCCAATTCAAGATCTCAAGACATACCGAGGATCTTCTTGAAATTTTGCAGAGTTGTTCTTGCTGAACTTGTAGGGCGTTGTGAAATTGCTTCTTGAAATCTAGCTTCGTTGAGGACTATTGGCTTTGAGTTGGGTTCTTAGCTTTCCTATCTTTGCCTTGAGTTACATCAAATAGATGATTTAGAATTCCTTTAATTTCTGAGTCCGAGCAATCTCAACTTACCCAAAACCGTCAGAAATCGAAAAAGTCCCTTACCTAAAACCGAAGCCCAAACCTCTTCTCCTCGCACTCAACATCGTCGGAACCCTAAATCGGGGGTTGAAATCGAGAAGGAAAGGCGAATACCCAAACAAATGAAGAGTGAAGAGAGGAGAGAACAAGCATCAAGGGTCGATTTCCGGTTCCGGCGATGGCGAATATGGGAGAGCAGAGAAACCCGTTGGTGATGGTTTAGATGGGAAGGGGAAGTGCGATGGGTGTTTTTCCAGTCATCATTGGATAAATTTTTAATTTTTAAGTTTTTATTTGTTTTTTTTTACTTGCCACGTGTCTCCAATTTATTGGCTTGAATAGTCAAATGGTTACATGTCAGTGTGCGTGTTTCACACCTCCCAATGTGCAGCTGGGCTGTGACACTGAGGCCCATAACTGCACCACTTTTTTAAAGTTTGAGTCCTCAACTGGTGACCCGAATAGATTGGACCCTCAACTACAAAATCGGCCATTGTTCAGGCCCTTGATAGGGCATTAGGCCAATTTGTTTTGTATTTTTGCAGTAGTGCAGGAAAATTAAGTATGGGAACGTCACACCAAGGTCACCGCAGTCTTGTGTTGATCACCATACTTAATAGGAAGTTTGGGGTTATATCATTTTCCAAAATCCTTTTTATCTTTTGATCTTTAAAGCGTTGAAATTTTGAAAAGTGATTTTTTTAGGGGAGAATCAAATTGCGGTTTTTGAGTGATTTTCTAGGTGGCATTATTTTCTTTCGACAGATGTGTTGGATGTGATGTATGCCCTAGAGGTAATTAGGGCAGTTCGTCTTAATGTGTATGATGTACAACCAAATTTTAGGCATCTTTGTTATTCAACTGTACTTTAATAAGTACTTATATAGCATATGGGATATGACTATAGCTTGTCTAACAAAGTCCATGACATAATTCATAGCATAGAAGAGGAATCATAGTGGAACTATGATTATTAAGATTCTCTTAATGTGTAATTATGATTATGTCTAAATATCCCTGATCATAGTTTCATCAAGACGGGACATTAATGAAGCGGACAGATCCGCATGTGGGTGCACTTCTTTAGTAGCTGTTCTCAATAGGCTAAAGATGAGATCTTGAAGTGAGCACATGGATATACATGGGATGTATATTGGAGACCCACTATGACATATCATATGAATCAATATCCTGTGTCAATTATTTATCTCATTTACAATAGTTGTGCAAGTATCCTTTGACTTGAGAGGCTAGTCATCTTGTACAGTCGTTATTATACTTTGGGTTACTCCTTCACAGTTCTCGTTGGAGGATGTCATAAGGATAATTACGGGTATAGTGACGCCTGTTCGTTGGTGAGCTAAGTTGTCAAGATAGTATCCATCACTCCCGAAAATACCTGGCCACTTGTTGAAGTGACATTAGCTCAATAAATCTCTGGTCGGCGTGTGTGTCTTAATAGAATGAGATTCTAGTTAAGACATCACAAAGAGGGAAATGTACTTTGGTAACAAGAAGAATCGTACTGGCTGGATTTTCAATCCATAGGGTTGACATTTATCTGTACCTTAAAACCAGATGGTATTGTTTGATGGAATGAGTGTATTGCACAGTAGTCTATTGTAGTACAGGACTTAGTTGTAAACATTAAAATCTCGGGCATTGAGGGATCATGAATCGTTGCTAGAGGCCTCCGATGATCGTCTAAAGATCCGGACTGTTATCTCTGAATAAAGTCCACATTAGTCGGTGTTTTCGTAGTGGGGAAAACCGATTAAATGAAGCTTTAGTGGCTTGGTGTCTGGGATCCTATGGGTCACACACAGAAAAGGAGAGACTAACAGTGTAAAGAATTTTTAGACTGGGTCTAAGCCGAAATGGAACTATATGGTTGAGGTTTGAGGTCGAGTGGAACAGCTTAGTCTAGAGTCAAGACTAAGGCTATAAAGAGATGCGATTTGATCTGTTTCAATTCGGGATTCAATGGGAGGTAAATGGGACTTGGTGGGATGCCTTGGGGCAATATATTGCCGGTTGGCTATTTACCTTTGTGGGGCCCACATCAGTCACGAGAGAAAAGCATGATCAAATTGTCAAGGAAGGGAAAAATGGTAAATTTAGCCTAGTTCTAGTGGCAGAATGGTCAAATTATCGAGGAAGGAAAATTGGTTGATGATGTCATCTAGATGATGTCATCCTATTTTTGGTTGATGATGTCATCATGATGATGTAATCCTATTTTTGGTTGATGATGTCATCGTGATGATGTAATCATATTTTTGGTTGATGATGTCATCCTGTTTTTGGTTGATGATGTCATCTTGATGATGTCAGTTGATGATGTCATCACAACATTCCTTTCCCTATAAATAGGGCTCTCCCCCCACCTCATTTTACACATCTCCACTCCTCTCCTCCTCTCCTTAAGGCTCTTATGAGCTTTAGTTCTTAGTTTAGTTTTTCAGTTCCGAGTTTGGGGTTTGGCTAGCACCGGCCCCGTTCTCAGAGAGTTTCACCTATAAGAGGTTTCTGTTAGTAGCCCTTGTGTGGATACATGTAGAGGCTATCCTACCCTTGGATAGCTAGTGTTTGCGACAATACTAGTTGGAGAGAGGGATCGAGAATGAAGGAGATCGGCATTAAGGTATGTTCTTCATATCCTTTCTTTATTTCAATTTGTACTTAGATTATGCATGCTTAGTTTAGAACTAAGGTAGTGCTTAAGACACGTAGGGCACTAAGTAGAAATTGACCTAGCTAGGCTTAGGTTCTGATTATATATTGCTTAGGTGACCTAAGAATTAAAAAAAATTTTAAAATTCCGTTGCGTATGCTAGGCATGATTAGAGTCCATTTTTCCTTACAACATGCACTTAGGGAGTAATGACTCAATTGTAGCTAGGCATCAAGGGATGTTTAATTCACTACTTAAATGAATTAATTAGCACTAATGAGGAATTCTTTGGATTTTCCTAAAACCATTTTCAAACTTTTCCGATTTTTAAAACTAACTCTTTTAAATTCAGTTTTTGTTTTAATACTTACCTAAACTGATTTTGATTTTCAACCGAAATCGTTCCTAAACTTTAATTTTCTGGATTTAAGTCACTTAAACAATTTTAAGTTCAATTTTCCGTTTTAATCGGCCACTTGCCTTATAGCCGTTTTCGAATCTTAAATGTTCACTAACCATCCAACGAATTTCCTAATTACTCATCATTAGTTTCATGTACATCGTGCCTTAACCGCTTGCCACCTCACCCTGCCACACCTCCACAATCTCCAAATCTCATTCGGTTTAGGTTTTTCACTATTAACCTCCCTTAACTTCTCCCTTTCGTTTTTAAAAATTCAAACCCACTCTCTCGAATCAGTTTTTACTTTTTCTCTCTTCTTCATCTCCCACGAACCTACTTTCAAGATTCAACAATGGTGAACACTGGTTTCAAGAGGTCTTCTTCGAAACTGACCTATGTACCAAAGGAGGAAACTCCCTCCTCTCCTTCGCTTTCAGGTTCTCAACAGGCAACACCCCAGGAAAGAGCTTTGAGGAGAATGCTTGAATTCAGCAACCCCGAGCAGATAGTGAGATTTGAGCACTTCAACCAGGTGGAGTTCCACCCTTCCCGAGTTGTGGATTGGAGAAATTTGAAGACCATAAAGCTTGACGAGAGTTTCAGAGCTTTCCTTCAAAATGGAGGCTTTGAAAAGTTTGTAAAAAATGAGGAGCTAGCTTACCGCGAGCTTACTTCGGAGTTCCTCATCACTTTCTCTTCCAACCCAGCAATTGAAAGTCATGATGATCCAGTGAAGATCAGTTTCAAACTCTTTGGGTTAAGTAAGTACTGCTCTATTAATGATCTGAACATATATTTAAGAGTTGTGGATGCGAGAGACTTTCTCTCTAATGATTTCAAGCAAGGGTACAATGAGATTCTAGAGGAGTTTGATTCAATCGAGTTTTGGAAGGAGATAACAGGGCAGGATAACTATGCCAACGACAATGCAAAGCTGCTGTAATCCTACAACCATAAGATTGCCTAAAAGCTGTTGGCAAGCTCGCTGTTTGGAAGGGAGAACCAATCCAAAGTGCCTCAGGATGACCCGTTTACAATTTGGTGCATGGAGAAGGGAATGAAGCTGAACATTGGTAGTTTCTTTACCAAGTATGTGGTGGGCCTGCCAAATAAGCCAAACAATAAGATATTGGTGGGATCATTTGTTACAAGGATTGCCAAGAAGATGCTCACCAATTTCAATGAAGGAGGACTCACCCTGACCTGCAATCCTACCATCATGGATTTCAGCCACCTGTCCCAAATTAAAGTTTGTAAGAAGTTCGGAAGCAAGTGGTACCAACACCACGAGGCTATGGCAAAGGAATTTGCAGCCTCTGGCAAGAAGAAACAGCACATTGATCTGACTATCGAGGAACCATTTTTGAAGAGAAAGAGAATTGCTAGAAGCCCTAGATTCCCTGCTGGTGGGAGCCAATTGGAAAACACCATGGTGGCAGAATTTGAGAGCCATGCCAATACTGCTATTATGAGGCTGGTTTCGTTCTGGGAGGGTGTGTTGAAGCAGAGGGTTGCCGATGACATAAGGATGCAGCAGATTGAGAAAGGCTGGAAGCTTTGGAGAAGAAGGTGGAGGATGATGAAGATGTGTGGAGTGCTACCCCTGACATATAGTTCAAGGTGGAGAAAAGCACGAGCAAAGTAGAGAAGAGTGCTAGTAAGGCGGAACCCAGTAAGGTAGGATCTCTTATCTTGGTCGAAGAAGTTCAAGAGAGCCAAGTCCCTGAAGGAGAGGAGCACGCTTCCTCTCCCAAGCCCAACAAGTAAACCACTAAGACCCATTCTCACACTCCAAATCTGGTATGTTTGCTTCCACTCGACCTATTTAAATTGACTAAGATGCTGTCTGTCGAGTTTGCAGCAACCTTCCATTCATTTACTCTGAATTTTGTTTTAAGGACAAAGCAAAGGTTAAGTATGGGGATGGAGGGCATGTATGCCCTAGTCTTGGGAAGTGCTGGTCTGAACCTGAGTGTGCTGTGGTCCTGTGTCTGCTGTTGAAGATTGCTGAAGTCTTGTATGGGTCTTGATGATTGTCTTATGTGCTCTGCTTGCCCCTTTGAGTACTGTTGGTAACAAGTTGAATTTTATGCATATAAGCTTAATTTTGATGGTATAAGTTCCACTTTAAAATTTGACTTATTGTTGTGTTCTTCAAGTTTGGTTTTTCAAACTATTTTATACTGCTTTTCTCAAAGCTTTCAAAATTTTTATTCTAATTAAATTTTCTCAAGATTTTCAAAAAGTTTTAAAGTTTCAAGTTTTGAACTGTTTTCAGCAATCTTGTTATGAGAAATTGAGATAGGAATGTACAGTAGTTTCGAAAGAAGTATGAGTTCAGAAAAGGCATGATAAGCTAGTACACGGGCATGTTTAAGATTTAATCTAAGATTTTGAAATTGAGAGAACTTGACATTTGTATTGCAGAATCCTTTTCTAGTAAGAATTTGAGCTTAATTTGAATTTCAGAACTACATCAAGTCTGAAAGGGTAGAATTTTGGATTGCAGAACCCTTTTCCGGTAAGAATTTGAGCTTAATTTAAATTTCAAAACTACATCAAGTCTGAAATTTTATTTCTAAGAGGGCATTTGCAGTTGGTCTTAGCAAGAACTTGAACATTAGTTCTTTCAGTTGATTTTGAACAAAAAAGATCCCCTAAGATTTTGCCTTCTTACTGAAAAGTCTTAGAAATGAAATTTTGACATTCAACAGCCCCTTTGTACCAAATTATTTCTTTCTAAGCCTTGATTTTCTACTCTGACTTCATGAATATTTAAAAAACCATGGAAGTTTTCAAAAATTTGCAGTCAAAAGATTTGAAAAAGAACTCAGAAATCTTGCTGTCTTTGCAAAAGTGCTTTTATGGAAATTCGAAAAATTTTCCAGTCTTATTCTGAAACTGTTGAGTGAAAATAGTGGCAAAGCCACTTGATTCTTTCAAAACTCATTCTCAAAAATGCAAATTTTCAAAACTGTGCTTGTAGAAATCTGTTTGCTATTACTGGAAAGATTGCCTTATTCTGAAAAATTTCCCAATCATTGCAAAGTTAGCCGTTGAAGCTTATTCCTGAAAATTTGTGAGTTCAAAAGAAAGTTTGTTGCTTTTAATTTACTTCCACAAAATAGTTTTTGAAAAGCCCTCTGTTTGCCTTTTCTTTAATTTCCAACCGACCCTAAGTCAAAAGCCTTTGGATCTTTTTGTGTTGATAGTAAATCAACACCTACATTACAGGTTAGACTGATGTTCAAGCCTATGGTGTTTACACTGCTGTAAGTTGCTGATAGAGTGAATATAGAAATCTTGCCTAAACACATGAGCGAGTGAGTGACATCCTTGGTAAGGAAATCTGTTTTCTCCAATGCCATACATTTGATTATAGGTTTCTCGAATTTGACTCAGTTGCCTCTTGACCTTGCTCTTTTGCTATTTGACCATTTCGGTTCTGAAAGAACTCTCTAAGACTGCAGTGTTCTTCTTGGTAAGGTTTCAAGGTTTAGATAGTTGGCTAACCCGAGGTTTTCAAATGATTTTCCACTTATTTCTTCTTTTCTTTTTCTTTCTTTTTATTGCTTGAGGACAAGCTATGTTTAAGTATGGGATTTATGATAAGTGGAAAATGTACCTATAAATTATGGCTTATTTATGCATGAATTTTATCTAAATATGATCATCAGGTTCCATTTCCTCACTTAATTTGTGTTTTTATGCAGATTGTTGTGAAATAGAGAAGACTGTTGTGTTTTGGCAGATTTGGAGTGGAAATGGGCTTGCAGCAGCTTATTATGCCATCATGGAGGTCCAATAAGAGGGGAAGAAGCTGCAAGGCACTAAAGGAGGCAGGAGTGAGGCCGAATGTGGAAGTTCCATGTCTCATACTTGGAGATGAAGGCATTGCAACTCGCTGCAACTTGGATCCACTTGTCTATTACTTTTTTATTAGTTTAATTTGGCCAATGGCCTTTCGTTTTGGAATAATTAGTGGCTCTATATATAGAGAGTTGCTTCTGATTTGTAGATACACTTGTATATAGTTTTAGTTTCTGTACTTGTTTCCTGTTTAATAGAGTATGTTTTCTTTTAAGATTGTTGCGTCTATTTACATTATGAGTAGTGAGTAGTCTCCCAGTAAGCTTCGCCAGCAATCTGTCACGGTTTGGCTAGTGGTGTAATGTTTATCTAAGCTAACAAATCTGTTGAAGATAGATTGCTGTATGTTATAATTGTTCTATGGGTTCGGCCAAATCCATAATTAATAGGAAGTATGAAGGACCTAACGGAGAAGTGTTACCATGGATCTTGCAGCAATCTCATATGCATAAGGTTGCAAGTGGATAGCTCCCATTCTTTGTGTTTTGTGTCAAGGATTTCTTAGCTGAATAGGGGGGGAAGCAATCTGTCTAGGAATCTTTGAATGCTTGCTTATTCGTAATGCTTAAGGCTTAATCTGTAAGTGGATAACAACTGAGGTGAAAGCTTTATAGGGCTAGGTAGTTGTGGCGAGCGAACCACATCTAGCTAATTTCGTGCAAGAGACCTTGAACCTTGATTCTTAATACGTTGATTTAGATAAACATAATATCACTAATTCCCGTTAAGACTACTGACTAGGCTTGTGTTTAGTTATACATCTGTTTTTGTAGCAATCTTTTCTGTTTTGAGTCTCTCTTAGTTAGTTTGTCGCAATCTCTTTTATTTTCAGTAATCAACATTTATCACCTCTCAACTTATAATAAATTCAACTCTACTAGATTGCCTATAGGATTAATAACTCACAAGCTTGCTCCTTGTGGAATACGACACTTGGACTCACTGTCTGTATTACAGAGCGACCTAGTGCACTTGCTAGAGGTCACAAACCGAGTCAACAATATTATTTGATAATGATTCCTTTTAATTATAAGGATTAAAGAGTATCTTACAATTTATTTACTGTTACAAGCTTATAGATAACGATAGTCAAAATCCCAAAATTTTGCATGACGTGTGTAAGAACATCGTAACAACTTATTTTTGTCTCCTTAACATCAAACATTAGGTTTAAGTATGTAGCTATACTCTATATTTTTATCATAAGATATTATATGTAACTTCTTCTCAGAAAAATAGGGAAAATGTTGTAAATACTGGAATAATTACATATGTTTTAATTGAGAAATTGATATAAATATACAATACTTGTAAATTATTTACACAAATTATTCAACAGGAAACTTATTTACATAAATGACACCTCTACTTTGTAATTTACGTAATTAACAACTTATAAAACCCAGCCTCATCCTCATAGTTCCTCTCTTTAATGATTCTTCCTCATCAATCTCAGTCACCGCCTTTCTTCTCCCTCTTTTTTTCCAGCGGTTTCGATCAGAATTCTCTTTGGTCGGCGGTTGTTCTTGCTCTCTTCAACAACCAATTGATGTTTCCCAACATTGGTGGCTTTCGTTTCCTACTTTCACAACCAATTCATATTCCATGATCAACTTCGATTTCAACTTTGATTCCGATTTCGATTCTGACTATCACCGTTGACTTGGCTTAATAGAGCAGCTCCACTACGACGGATTCTCAATTGCTTCTCCTCCTCTTTGATTTTGACGGCTTCCGGCATCGCCTCTTTAGTTTTAAGTTCTTTACCAGTCGATTTAACAGCTGGTAAAGTTTGCTCGTCGCTTTTTCTCTTCCTCCACTTTCTCTGGCTCGGAAGGCTTCTTCTCTAGTTCTTCGGGTACATCCTCTTTCTTTTTTCTATAGATCTGTGACTTTTCTACCTTCTTACTGATTTACTGCTTACTGTTTTGCTGGAGAATCCCACTAATGATAGTTATGAAGTAGCTGTGGATTTTGTCAAGAGTGTGGATCTCTACTGCAAGATCGATGTGTCACCCAAAGGGCTTGATGGTATGAGTTCTACATATATTGTGAATGAGTTTTTGGCATATCTGCTGATTTGGGGGCTACATAATAAGCAATTTTGCAATAAAAGAATTGTTTCGTTTCATCTGCTTGTTCTACTTTGATGATCTTATTATACTAACTTTACTCTATTTTTAACATTCTGGTGTTGTATTAAGAAATGAGCTCATCTTCAATTCTATTTATATCTGAAGATTCTAGGCGATAATAACAATATTATCTTTTGTATGTTCATACGTTTGTTAGCACTTTGCTTGCTTAATTATAATGACATTTCACCAAATAAGGCAACTCTAATTAGAAAGAGACTTAACAGATTCACCTAATAATATTAAACTCTTATTAAGATTCTATGTTTCGTTGTTCCAGTTGCATATTTCATTCATTGTGAACTTGATTTGTTTGATCAAAATAATATTTTCCCTTCAAGATATCCACACAGGTTGATCATTAGATATTAATGTCTGCAGCATGTGAATACGAAATAGTGAATAATTGGTTTTCTTATCTTAGCTCTTGCTCTGTTATTACTGTAGTGTGAATGAGGGATACTTTACATACACACAATTCCAGCCCTGCAACATTTTTTGAGGTAATGCCTTGCTATGTGCCTCAAACATTTCGACTTTGATTCTAACTTTGTTTTTCGATTCTGATTTGTTGAGATTGATTCCGATTCTCTTTCTTTTTACTTGATTTTTTGTGTTTTGTTGTTTTGAGATGCAAAGGCGATGACGATGTTGCATTGGTGATGAAGATAATGATGTTCAAAAGGATGCACACAAGGTGTTTGATAAAATGTTTCTATAGTGCGAATCACATGTATATTATATGTAATGACAATGTATTGGTTGTGTAATATATGTAATGAATTCTTCTTCTTCTTTCTCAAATCAGAATTGAATTTGTAAGTGTGTAAGAGATATGTGTTGTATACATATATCATATGTAATGGATTTTATAAAGTTTATGCAATAACTATGTAAATTAGTTCAAAACTTTTATGTAAAGCATATGTATTGGCGGTGTAAATTATATGTAATGGTTACGTAAATCTGTTTATATTATCAAAACAATTTAGAAATATTGTTATGTTTATAATAACAAAAACAGTTCAAAATTATTGGCTATGTAATGGATCTATAATGCATGTGTAAATGGATGCGTAATAAGATGTTTTTACATATGTTTAACCAGTTTGGAATAGTATGTAAATTAAATGTAAAGCATTTGTATATGCAATGTAAAGTATGTGTAAAGTATATGTAAAGCATATGTATTGAGGTGTCATTTTTGTAAATATCAAACTTGAGTGGATACTTGGTAATAATAGTTTTGTTGTTTTTGTTATTTATGTAATAAGTTAAAGTTAGTTATCATTCTCTTGAATAAAAAGTACAATTTTGTATATTTTTGTAAGTTACCCATATTAATTTTGGCTTAAGAAAACATTAAATCATAAGTTTGACCCCTTTTATGTTTTTAAGTGATTGGTGAGTATGAGGGGCTTCTTCACCTCCTGAGTGGTCCCGACCACCTCTCTCCTATTTAATTTGGATTTTCAATTTTTGAACGACCATATCTCTCAAACTATATCTCTCAAACCGATAATTTTTTTGACACGCTTCCTTAGAATATTTTGTGTTATATTTTTATGTTTAAAACAAGATCCATATTGATATATTTTTGACAAACTTTTTAAAAAGGTATAACACTTTTGTAAAAGTATTATCCCATCTTCTAGTAAGGTATATTATTTTTACACTACTGTTGTAAAAGTATTATCCAATCTTCTAGTCAAGGTATATAACTTTTACACTGTTGTTGTAAAAGTATACTTCCCATCTTCTAGTAAGATATATTACTTTTACACTATTGTTGTAAGAGTATTATACATATTATTAAAAAGGTATAACACTTTTACATTATTGTTTCATAAGTTGTTTGATGAAATGCCTCAATGAGATTTTGTAAATTTTTTCGTTGTTATTGTTGGTGGAAAGTTAATATACCAAATCTGAATAAGGTATATTACTTTTGTACTATTGATGTTAATCTATTATACCAAATTTGAATAAAGTATATTACTTTTTGTACTATTGATGTCAATCTA
Source organism: Euphorbia celastroides (assembly GCA_948291685.1). NCBI lineage: Eukaryota > Viridiplantae > Streptophyta > Magnoliopsida > Malpighiales > Euphorbiaceae > Euphorbia > Euphorbia celastroides. The sequence goes on from CAOJBJ010226929.1 coordinate 16,704, forward strand.
TTATACGAAATTCGAATAAGGTATAATACTTTTTAACTGTTGATCTTAAATTATTATGTTAATGTTTTGAATAGTGGTAATGGTTATATCATGGATGGGATCGATAAGGAGCACTTTATTTGTAGAAAGAAACATGTAAACTAGTTATATTGCTTTGGCCAAATCACGATAAGAAAATGTGAATCATTCTTCAAGAAAAAACTGAGAGCTTTGTGTTGCCTCGGAATACAAGGGACAAGCTTAGAAGACCAGAAAAGCAATATATTAAACGAGTTTGTGAGGATAGGGTAGATAGCAAATGTCATATGTAATGTTTGTAATAATTTTGGTCATAAAAGAAAACCATGTATGGAGAGGATATATTAATATTGTTTTGTTGATAATGTTTTAAGAGTTATTGGTTGTTTCATTATTCAAATTTTCCACATAGTATGTTGGAAACAATATTTCAAGCTTTATTACATTTTTTAAGAGTTAGATTTTTGTGTTCTAGGAAAACATTAGGTATATTATTTTTACACAGTTGTTGTAAAAGTATTATCTCAATTATAGTTTGTCACTTTTCTAATTAGTAATAAAATATATATTTCCAAAAATACACCGGTGTTGTCAATACCAAATACTAATCTAGAAACATGATGATAACTAAAAGTATACAGTTGCGATGTAGTTTTAAAAAGATATCGATCCCACAGGGAAGAAGGAATAATAATAAATCAATTTGAAAGATTTATGAAAATAAAAAGTAAAATAAAGTTAATAAAAATATTGGATAATTTAGAGAAAATTTAGTATAAAGTGGAGAGTAGAAATATACAATTGAAAAGAACGTTTTGAGAAATTCTAGATTTGTAGGAAAATAGTTATAAGAAGTCCTTTTACAATATAACTTTATAAAAACTGATTCTTCACTTCATAACATTCAAGATGAACACTGCAGAATCCACATGAAATGACTTTTCCAATCCTAGTGTATCTATGAATCTAGTTAGTCTTAAAAGCACTAAAAATCAATCTAGTGATATGGCTAGTAAATGCTAATCTTAATTATTTATATTGAAGATCAACCCGTTCATCTCGTAGTTAACGATCAAGAATATAACCATCATACAGGAAGCACATTATAACACATAGACATATTATAACTTTCGTGAAAGTATAGTATATGCAGAAAAATAAACCAAGTTATAGTGGTATGCCTAGCGAATTAAAGGGAGATCAAACCTTGTTCGATATCAGTAGATGGTGTTGTTCCAATCCAAGGGGAGTTTTCAATTCTCGGACAAGTCCCGCATCGGTTTATAATTCGGTCTCGATTCTACGAAGTTCCTTCCGGACTTTATCTTCTTGTGTAAACTTGAAATGCACAAAATTGAAGAATGAATGATTTCATTTATTGTATGATTTGCAAGTACAATAAGTGAAAAGTCATGTCTCTTCATGAAAAGTTGTGTTGCTTCATAAAGATCATGTCTCTTGGATGAAAAGTTGTAATCCTTCACCCTAGGCACATGTCTCTCCCTTCTAGATAAGTGACTCTTCATATTTGATAGTTAGAAACCGTTGAGGTGGTTAAACAAACTTGCAACCGGTAGAAATTGTTGAAGAGATTTCTGGGAATCGCGCTGGTCGCGATCACGAATTGGATTCATGCTCGTGATTCCTCTCTGCTTCTAAAGTTCAAGTGTTGATGACTAGTCGCGATCGTGACAAAAGTCGCGGTTGTGAATTGTTGACTTTTTCCTTAGAAACACTCGCAAAACTTCACGAACTACATCCGAACTTTGGCACTTCCAATTGTGATTCATTTTATACTCAAAAGAGCACTTAATTGTATAATTTCTTCTCCAAATTGGCCTAGTTCCTATATTTTGCAAATTCAACCTCTAATTCTCTAAAATCCTCTACTTACATAAAAAAACAAGAACATACCTCGTGAAATCCAATAAAAGAGGTTTAAAAATAACATTCTTCTAAGAGTATATTGACACTAAAAGCATTCAAAAGAAGTGTCTTTCAACACTTATCACACCCCCACACTTAACTTTTGCATTGTCCTCAAGGTTAACAAACTAATATAGAGTAATAAACTTTAGGATTTCAAGAATTCATACCTCATTTGGCATAAGACTATTGCAATGAGTTTCACATTCCCACATAGCATATATTTTCACAAGGAAAGCACCGAAATTTCTCACATATTAGCAATGTGCAATTTATATAGTTCTAGTTGCAACACTGGTATTCAATGAAATGCCCATCGAATCACCCTTGGTATAATCTTCATATACTTTTTAGTTCATATTCTTTTCTTAAGCA
>CAOJBJ010226934.1:0-17199 GCA_948291685.1 Euphorbia celastroides
TTACAGTCCCCAATTAAGACGAATCATTTGGTATACTAAATTAGTTACCAAAACCCAATAGCAACCTCAATTATCCCTTGCCTATAGACGTCGATGTAATTATACAAGAGGCATATTCACGTCATCCTCTATTTTGTTTAATACATTTTTTGATATAGAATGAAACAATCATAGAAACAAGCTTAGTACTCGTTTGGGGATCCCTGATTCTTTCCATTCATCAAGTGGCCAGTGACTCTATTCGATTGTTTAAATCGAATGACAATTCCATCACTTCAATACTACTATTGATGAGTTCGTGAAATACACAATCATACCCGTACTTGTAATCCAATATTTAAGGACCCGTTAGGTATACGTTAGAGTCTATCCATTCCCTCTATTAGTAGCATATTGAAATCCATTCTAAGGATAATTGAGATCTACTCAGCAAGTTATGTCAATGACGCAGTGCTATGTGACCTTGCCGTGTGGATCGATCCAGCCCCGTGTTACCTAACACGTGCCTGTATCGATGCATTATTTCACAAATAACCAACCGATACACGAGTCTATGGTTTTATCCATTCCCACAATATAAAACAGACTCGAGATATAATTCATGACATTAAGTCATAGGATACTCTAATACTAATTATAGCACAAGATATATATTAGATTAGATTAGTGCCTTTGAGATATAATACGAAACGACATAAATAAAACCGTTATACCTTATAACCAATGTCTTTGAACTAGGGCACACCTAACACGAACAACCAAACTCCTGAAGTACTTGAGTAAGACGATGATGCCACATGCGGGGTGATTGTTTGAGACCATAGATTGATTTTCGGAGTCGACATAGAAAATGGGGTCTCTCATGGTCAATGAAACCCTAAAGTTGTTGCATAAACACCGGTTCATTAAGTTCACCATGAAGAAAAGCATTCGACACATCTAAATGGTGAATGGTCCAATCGAAGGAGATGACCATGGAGAGTAAGAGACGAATTATCGTGGGCTTGACAATGGAACTAAAAGTGTCATGATATTCAACCTCGAGTTGTCGATGAAATCCTTTGGCTACCAATCGAGCTTGGTGGCATTCTATAGAGCCATCTGGATGGAGTTTGGTTTTATAGACCCACCTGCAACCCACAACATTAGATGCAACGGATGGGGGCACTAGTTCCCAAGTGCCATTTGACACCAAGGCATTATATTCGTCAGCCATTGCTTGTCTCCAACATGGATATTTGATTGCCTCGATATAGCAAGTAGGTTTGTGGGGTATGACCATAGTGTTGAATGTCTTAGGTTTGGGTAAATTGCTAGTGTCTTTGCGGATTATCATGGTTTTAGGTATGGGAGGTCGTCTTTGACGTTGATGTTTGGTGGTGGAGCGACTGGATTGAGGCTGGTTGTTGTGTGGGGGTTCGGTTATAGGTGTGTTAGTGGACGTGGGTGGGGGGGGGGGGGGGGCGTGGGGGGGCTTGGACTGGTACGGGGTCAATTTTTGGTGGGTGCACAGTTGGGTCAGGGTTCGATGTGGGCGATGTGGTTGAGTCGGGTATTGACGAAGCTGGTTGGTTGGGGGTAAGTGTAATGGTGGGTGGTGGCGGGTCGGTGGAAGTGGACAGTGGTGGTGTAGATGATGTGAGCTCAACGAATGGAAAAACTTGTTCATAAAAAACAACAAGGCATGAGACAAAAAACTTGGAAGAAATAGGATCAAAACAACGATACCCTTTGTGAGCTTTACTATAACCCAAGAAAACACCCTTGCGAGACTGGTAGTGCAATTTATGAGATGCATAAGGACGAAGCCACAGTTAGCATAAGCAGCCACAAACATGTAGAGAAGAGTAGTCGGGGGATATACGAAAAAGTTTATGATATGGTGAGCTATTTTGTAAAGCAGGGGTGGGCATGCAATTAATTAAATAAGTAGCAGTGTCAAAAGCATTTGTCCAAAATTGCATTGGGATATTGGCACGATGTAACAGAGCTAACCCTATTTCCACAACATCACAGTGCTTACGTTCAGTTGCACCGTTTTGTTCTGGTGTGTGAGGACAAGACATCTTATGATGAATATCATGTTCAGATAAAAATAATCGCATTGCAATGAACTCACCACCCCCATCAGAATGAAAAGTTTTAATGGAACGATTGAAATATTTTTCCACTACAGCTTGAAACTTGACAAAAAAGGAGAGTACTTCCGACTTACGTTGCAAGAAATAAATCCAAATGTATTTACTAAAAGCATCATAGAATAATAGATAATAACGAAAACCATCATGAGATTCAACCGGGGAAGGTCCCCACAAGTCAGAACAAATTAAATCAAGAGGACCCAACACATGGGACTCAGACAAAGAAAAAGCTAGTTTGTGACTCTTGCTAACAGCACAACTATAACAAAGAGAATGCATAGCACCATTATTGGACTCAAGCTGAATGTTATTTTGAGTAAGAAGACGACGCGAAACTGGAAGTGCAGGATGACCAAGCCGCTCATGCCAAGTGGAAAGGGAGGTAAGATGACATCGCACCGGCCCCGCAACTCCTGATGGAATTGTATAGAGACCGTTCTTATTCGAGCCTTTGAGTACCTTTCTGGAATTGAGGTCCTTCACAACAAAAAAAATTGTCAAAAAATTCAACAGAGACATCATAAGCGTTAGTAAGTGCACTGACAGAAACTAAATTGGATTTGGAAGTAGGAACATGCAAGACATTAGATAACTGTAAAGATTCAAACCAGTAGGAATAACAGTGGAACCAATATGATGAATAGGAAGAGTGGAACCGTTACCTAGGTGCACTTCTTCGGGTCCCGAATACTCGGAATGAAGGTTCAGGTTTTCCAAATCAGAGCTCAAGTGATGGGTAGCTCCACTGTCCATAAGTCAAGGTGAGGGTGTTGGTGAGGATGTGGTGTGGTGCGACATAAGGGAGAATGGGCGAAAAGAGTTGTTACAGTTGGTGGGACATTCATACGACATGTGGCCATAACCTTGACATGTATAGTATCTCGGAGTGGAGATGTCCAGAGGAGCAGACATAGTGTGCGGCTGGCGGGCTGGTGGAGGACCAGATGAACTCGTCGGGAACGAAGGAGCTTATGGCTTACGGCTGGTGAAACCGCCACGTTGCTGGCGATATTGGCCACGACCTCGCTGTCCTCCAGGGTTTGTTCAGACCGTGAAATGCGCCGATGGTGCATTAATGTCATCGATGATAGTTTTCTCTCGCTTGAGGTGGCGCTCTTCGGTTAACAAAAGGCCAAGTAAATCATCAAATCCAATGCGAGGGGAGGAAAAGGTGCGACATATATCACGAAGAGAGCCTCGTAGCCCGTCCAGGGTAGCATCAACAAGATCATCCTCTGAGATTGGATTCTGAAGTGACACAAGGCGATCTGAGAGAAGTTTGGCATGCTGCATATATTCGGCAATGGTCTCAATGTTCGATTTGACTAGGGAGTGGAGTTGCTGATTGTACTCCCGAACCTGAGCTCTCGAGCCGGTGGCATAGGCTTGCTCCAACTTGAGCCAAGCTTCTCGAGCATTTTCTACTCTAATAACTTGTGGCAAAAGGGATGGCGATATGGAGTTAAAAATCCATGATAATACCTATTTGTCTTCATGGAACCACGTTTGAAACACTGGATTTAGTTGATGGTTTGCTAAGGCCTCGGTAAGGGCGGCTCCAGTTCCGTCAACATGAGCAAAGAATCCGCAACTGGCAATCATGGGGTGAATTAGGGTTTTCCACATCACATAATTGGTGGAATCAAGTTTGATTGGCAATTGGTGGGAGAACGACGGAGCGACAGTAGTGGCGGCCTGAGATGATCCAGCGAGAGCAGTGGAGAGTGCTGCAGTGGTTATTGGGGGCAGTAAACATGGCTGGCGACTAGGGTTCAGATTGGTCGGTAGCAACGGGTTCCGCGATGAAGCCTTATGTGGCTCTGATACCAAGATATGTTTGAGAATTCTCTACTCAATAGAGCTAGAGATTAGTGTATTTATATTAGGGTTTTGATGTACACAATTACAAAGATAACCCTAGTTACACAAGTAGACATATATACAACAACTATATCTATCACTCTTCACAAATTCGACGACCACAACTAAGGACTCTCAAACGTCACCTTCTCCTCTAATTTTTGTTACCTTATCTTTGTTTTCAATTACAAAATTCCTTGCATTGCTGATGATGAGGACATCGTAGATGATGAATTAGAGAAGTGCTTGTAGAGAATCATCACATGTTAACTAAAAAGAGTGATCAAAACCTCTGACGAAGTGTAGCACTGATGAACAAGGAGCTAAAGAAAAAGAATATTCTTAATCCTCTTATGATCGATCGAGATGGAAAGCCACATAAGTTTGAGTCTTTTTTATTTTCTGATCTTAATGATACGAGATCTCATATTCACGACATCAAAATATATAAGGCACGACAAGGCACATTTTACTACATTGAGTGGCTCAATGCCATCCAAGTTGCAATGATTGAAGAGATGGAGCAATTGAAGACGTTTGTTACATGAAAAATACCCTTGTTGACGCTATGCTAGTGCTTTGAAGCTATCTGTTGAGGATGCATCAAGCAAAATGCAGATAGTGAGGGAGATTGTCCATCTGTAGGGGGAGCATATGAATGCATTCGGAATTCAGCAAATCAGGCTTAACGAGGGGGCTATGTCCATTAGGCTTTGTTGACTTTGAGGAAGTCTATAATAAAAAGTCTGGAATAGTTCTGTGTTTCAAGAAATTTTGAAGTATATGTAGAAGGGGAATAAAGTTGCAAAATTTCTAGTCTCAACAATGCAACAACTTGCTTTTCATGAGCGAACACTATAGAAAAAGATGCTTAAGAAAAGGAGACTTTGAATAAGGTTGGCACATCCATCCCTTCGGTAGAATGCAAGTTCAACAATCTACAGATCTCTGTTATGAAGCCAGTAGATCACTCCATTGCGCTGGACTTGGGTCGGAGGAAGTTAGACAACATTGATATCAATGTTGATGCCATCAAGAAAACTATAGGATATATATATGGATGCACTTCAACTCATGATACTTACTTCAAGTCCATTAAAAAAGATCTTCAACAAATCCCCCTCATTATAATTGAGAACACTGCTCCTCTATTGAAAATGTTCAATCAGTTCATCCATCAGCTACCTTAGCTGTGTGATGTGTAATTCTTGAGCTCTACATCACATTCTCATGGAAATTTAAGATAAAGTCCTTATGTTGGGTGCTCGACTTCAACAGTTAGAGGGAAAACTATCTCCTGATGTGAAGAGGACTTTGAATTTCTTTTATGAGTCTCTGGAGGCATTTCAAGAGTACTTAGAAGGGGTCATCAAGGAGATCATTGCGAAGGCAAAGAAAGCAACAAACTTTACAAAGAAGGCAAGGCATAAAGAATTCGACTTTCGTAAAGATCAGTGTAGCTTTTTTTATAGCTTCCTCCTATGTATCTATCTTTTATTCTTTCTCCTTTTACTCTGTAACATTTACCTTCATATAAAAAAAGAAAGATGATATTTTTTCATCGCTAACTAGTTGAGGTCCTTTTAACTCCATGTTATAGTGTTTTTTTAATAATAACTCCATATTATAGTGTTGTTTACTAACTTGGCCACTGAAACTGAAGCATCTCTTATGGTGGAGGACTTCGTAAGGAAAATTTAATTATTATCAAATTGAAGTCCTAGATACTCTCTTTCTTGTTTTTATTTTTCTGTAGAACTGTGTATTCTAAATGAGGTAAAATGCGACTTCGACGAGTTGCAATTAATAATTCATGAAAGAGATTCGAATATTTCTAGAGGGGTTGGGTTGGTGAGTTTGCGCGGTGTTAAGTCTTCGTGGGTTTTCCATTGCAAAATGGGAGGTTTTCATATCATCTTCCACTAGAGAAGTTTTGCGCTGACTGACTAAGCTTAGCGTTTGTTTATATCTCATTTTTTTTCGCTTAACATTGCCTCCATAATATTGAGTAACCTTCGCACTAATTTGCAATTGACAATATTCCATATTTTCATGGCCTGGTTTGAATTTGGTTAGAAAGTGATTCCTCTTGAGTGATATTAATGTTTCATTCGAAGAGTTGGGCGGTTTCTTGGTGCATTGCAGAGGAATGGGCTGATTGTCTTCTTAAAGTTTCGGCAATTAATTTTATTCTTAGCAATGTTTCTCAAGAGGGTAATATGGATCAGGATTCTCTAAAGTTCAAAAGTTGGTAAAGTTGAGACAATCTCAACTATTTATTGAATATTAATGGTTGAGATTTGATCAATAATTAAATTTCAACCATTAGATTCAACTTTACAACTTTACCAATTTTAGAGAATCCTTTTCCGGGTAGGATTACAGGTGATAGGCTAGCTAAGTTTGGAAGAGTTTCTCCCACCGAGCAATGGTGGGATTTGGTTCCAAATTTTTGTTCTGATTGTTACTTTTATGACATACCTCGCCAAAGTCTGTTTTGGTTAGCTTAAAGTTTTGATTTTTATATATGTTCTTAATACAATTTGAGGAAAGAGTTTTTTTTGTTTAGTCTGTTAGGCTGGCTACTCAGGCTTCGCCTTTAAGGTGGAGCCTGTAGACTCCAACCCACATAGATTGCAAACATTAGAGGCACAAAAACATAGTGTTTGTATCAAACAATATGCAATACATGACACCAGATTCTTGATATCACTATCTTCAATTACAAGATGTCACGTAGCGATAATGGCGAGTCCCGTATCAAACGGATTGCAATAATCACACAAGGAAAATTTGGCAAATCCTTTGTTAATCCTTCTTAACATAAACTTGCTAGGATTCAAATAGCTAACTAAGGATTGATCAACGTCAACTAGTTCAAACGATTCAATTATAAAAGGAAAAGAGTAAAACCCACCAAAAAATTACTCTTGCTATTTTGTGACCTATAATTTTTCAGGAGTCTTGCTAGTTTCGAAACCACCTTAGATACTGTTCCCGTTCATTTCTGCACAAAATAGATATTGTTAAAAATTAATCATATTATAATAATAGAAACTTGAATAATATAAAAGGAGACTTTAAAAAGAAGTGTGGGAAAACACATGTGGGCTATTCTGGTAGCCGTTAGAAACGCTTTTAACTACTTTTTAAAATTGGCCTGATACTTGAATAACGCTTTTCTTTTAATTAATAATTATGACTAGGACCCACCAGTTAATCATCAATATTAACAATATCTACTATTTTGACTTATTTATCATTAAGCTCAAATAAAAATCCAGGCAAAATTACCTTAGATTTCGATCACAGACACCTAATTCTCATCTTTCAATTCTCTAATTCTTTCTTCCAAATCCGAAATTCACTTATAAGGAAACCGCCACTCGATTTTACCATTTTATTATTCTTATTTCTCTTAATGTTATCCTACTTTCCTTTTAAAAGGATCAAATTGCAATTATTGTGTCCCTCTTTTTCTCTGTTCCTTAATGGGATTGGTTAGTAATTATAAACTTCTCTTATTCTTTCTTTTCTTTTCCGACATTTTTATATGTGTTTTATTCTTCTGACGTTTTTGAGGTGCGACAATAATTTAAAATCTGGGTTTGGTTTCTTCTCTGCAACTGTCAGGTAAAATTTCATATTTGTTGTTTAGTTTTGCGATTATTCATATTTGTTGTTGATTATTGAATTTAATTTTCTGGAAAAAAAGATCTTTATTTGACAGAAAAGAATGGAGGCTCAAACCCTAGATTCTCAACAGCTTGAGAGACGCACCATCAGCCAGGATAAGCCAATTTATGTTCTTGATAAAGCCATTTATTTAGATGTACGGCCCCGTTTTTTTCATTTTTTTTATTCCATTATTCACTTCAATTCATCTTTGATATTGTTTCGTTGATTGGGTTTAAGTAGTAATTTCAAAGATTTATCTCACTTGTAGGGTTGTAACGCACTTCATAATTTAATCGAAACATATACTTTAGCACTGATGGTTAAGGGGCCAAGTCCCGAATCCGATTTTAAAAAGGACTTCAATTCATTTTAGTTCGTTTCATTTAGAAGGTTTGTGGAGTTTATACATGAAATCAATCCAACTGAATTCATTCAAAATCGTTTAGTTCTGGTTCATTCATCGGCCAGTCATTAGCTTTGTGTTCAGGACAAAATATGAAATAATAGTTTTGATTATTGGGAGAATTATTGTGTGAACAGGATGTGAATGTAGGAGAAAGTAGTAAAAGTGGTATTTCGGAATTGGAAACGGCGCTTTATGCACAACAGCAGCTGTTACAGAAGCTTTGCGGCGAATTGGATCAAGAAAGGGAATCAGCGGCAACAGCAGCCAGCGAAGCTTTATCAATGATTCTGCGTTTACAAGGCGAAAAAGCTTCGCTAAAAATGGAAGCCGGTCAATACAAGAGAATGGCAGAGGAGAAAATGTGTCATGCTGAAGAGGCCTTAGCGGTTTTTGAAGACTTAACTTATGAGCGCGAAATGGAGATTGCTGCTCTCGAGTTCCAACTCCAGGCCTACCAATACCGACTCCTTAGCCTTGGTGTGACCGCTTTGGGCATTTCAGAAGCCAAATTCCCCGAAAACTTTTTCAGCCAAAAGGGTACTAATATCCAGAGAGTATTATCAGAAAACGCTCCAATTCAAGAAAATGTTGCGTCGGAGAAAAAGCTGTCCAGCTCTCTAAGTGTAGACCTCAACTCTTACTGGGATCAGATAAAGAAATTGGACGAGAGGATCAAAGAGATTTCGGATAATAAAGACTCGGGTAAACATAAATCTCAGCTGCTGAAAGGAATCACATGGTCGCCTGCGGAATTTGCCCAAGAATTGCATAAATCTAATGCTCAGTGTTCGTCTAGTGTTCAAGATATATTTGAAGTGCCTTGTCATGAGAACCCAAAAGGGCCTGAGGACCGGAAATTGAGCCTGGAGCGTGATGATAGGCTTATAAAACCGGATTTAGTCATTGATGAAGTAAGTAAAAAACAAGATATGGACCGGTTGAAGAAAAAAACAGGTAAAGCGAGAAGTGTGGGAATTCATTATTCAGCGGAATATCAACAGCTGAGTCGGAGAGTCGAGAGGCTAGAACGAGCTCAAAAGCAAGAAGCTGGAGAAAAGGAATTGGGGTTATTGCAGGAAATATGTGTACAGATTAAAACGTTGCAGGCCGAGATGAAAAGCTTGAAAGCTAAAAAACCGAATGTGCTGGTGGAGCCATCTTTAGATCCTCTACAAGAGGTACGTTATAATTGGCTTTAACTTTTGAATCAATCAAGTTATTTTGCTATGTTTTTCTGTTAAGGTTTAGAATTGATTATTCTTTCATTTGCAGGCTATGTTGTACTTCTGGTTATAATGGTAAAGTTTTGCATCTCTATGTGTGTAAGAGGCTCTCTTTTTTTCGGAATTTTGGGGAGACTGATAGCATATGTTTGTATGTAAGATTGGATGATGTAATTAGTTATACAGGCTTGTTCTTTGTTGAATATACTTTGACAAATTTGATTGAATTGATAGTTTGATATATTACAGAAACAATGCAGCTGAGTAATGTTTTCTGATCATGAGGTTTAAGGTTGCTTAATCTACTTCACTTGCTAAATTTGTGCTAGTGGATTTGACTTTCAATGATTCTGAGGGAGCTCTGTTTCCTCATTTCAAATTATTGAATTGATCAAGTTATTGAATTGCAATTGGATTGATTTTTTTACTTCATTGATTGATTTTTGCAATGTATGAGGTTTGAGCTCTCAATTACATGATGTGAGATGGAATATTTAAGTGATGTGTAATGTATATATAATGGATGCATAAAGTTGTTTTTAGTATTAAACTAGTTCAAAATTTTATGTAAATGATATGTACTGAATATGTAATAGATATGTTATGTTATGTAATGATTATGTAAATCGTATTTAAATGATTGTGTAATGGGATATTTAAAAACTATTTTTTTTATTAAACTAGTTCGAAATTTTATTTAAATATGTAATAGATATGTGTTGAATATGTAATTCGTATATAATAGATATGTAAATGGATACGTAATGGTTGTAAAGGGAAAAAGAATAGAATCGAGTTAAGATTTGTACTTTTTTCTTGATCAAGACCAAAGAACTCTTAAGTATTTGATACGAGGTTGATGACCGAATCATAGTATGTTGGATATTGGTCATTATCCACGACTTCTTAAGAATTCCGACGAAGAACAAATAACGAATGAGTGACTGCCTGGGAGAGACAATAAATTGAATGAAAATAAGAGAATGTAAGATAAAATTCTTTCCATTCTATTGGCCATTTTCTTGCAACGTCCATACTTTGGACACATATAGAAAATATTATTTCCATTCATTGCAAATTATACCTTAAATTTTTAATCATTTTCAGTTTATTTTTAAAGTTTACTAACATTTCCATTAAGCCCTTATACTTAAATAATTATTCAATTCAATTCAATTACTTAAATTGGTTCGATTCCTTGACCCGAATTGATCCGGTTATGAGCAGACCGGTTATTTCCAACATATCTCACTCGCACTTAACAGACTGGTCACATTCCATACAGGTCATCGTATCTCCTTTATCCTGCGAAGTCATGTGGCCTGCACATGATCAAGAATACTTTGTCTTGCACTTGTTAAAGTCTGCCAAGACTATCCTAAATGGTAATTGACCACTGATATTAACACCTCGTATTTAAAACATTTTGCACCTCTTAGGGTCTACCTAGATAATTTTGAAATTGGTACTTAACCAAAATAACTTAAATATAGTATAACAATATCACAAAGATATGTTGTGCGTATGCTTTACCTTAGATCGGTCGACAATCATCCACTTCCACCTAACTTGGCATCTTAGAATTCTTATGTTGTTCACCATGTCACACAAAGTAACAATCCTATGAACTAACATAACATTGTCCAAATCTTCCTTTTGAGTTCATCTATTCCATAAAGAACTAGTTTGGGCCACCAACCAATCTCTCCTGATAAAATCTATTAACATCATCATCTCTTGGTGATTGATCAAATATTCCTTACTAGTTCTCACTTCTCACGATAACTCAATAGTATTGAGGGTAAATGTCCAATAACCTCAATTTTAATGGACTGAGTCTCACATTAGAGAAGTTGAGATCTTTGCACAGTGTACGAACTTCCCATCTCGTGGTCGCAAAGCAAACATCATCCCAAGGTCTCATTCCTCCCAATTTGACAATGTGTCATGATGTTCTTTTCTTTCTCCCTTATAAAGGATGCATGTCTTATCACTTAAACTAGCATAATGTAAAAGTTTAAATTACAATGCACCTCATACTTAACCTTGTTCTACTCTAAGAAATACCTTTAGTTACATAGACAAAACATGACATGTCATTCTATGAGCTACACAGTTTTTACCTGAATCAATCTTGGATTCGGTATGCCATGTTCCATGCAATGCAATTGTCTTGCTACTTAAACAACTCCATTCATGATTTTGAACAGGTTCCCGAAACACCTATTGTGAAAGATTCTCGGAACAATGATACTTGTTATCTTTACAATCCACTTAGAACATCTATTATAAGATATATGCAAACTCTCAATTTCTTAGACCTCAAAGATACTTGATAATTGACCATTAACTTCATTTCATATTTACGTAGTAACACTCATTCATCACCTTAAGACTCTACAAATCATAAATTGACTAATTCAATTAACTAAACATTATGTTTACAAAACCTTTCTGGACAAACTCTCTTAGTTATACCAAAAAATGATCTCCTCTAAATATTCTCCATAGAGAAAATTTTATACATATCCCTTTGATGTAAGTCTAATGTGAATACAACTACTTAAAAGTTTGTGTAAATCATTTAGATATAAATTAACTATCACAACTCAAGTGAATGTATTCCTTTAGTAAACCTATTGCATTTACTTTTACACTGAGAATCTATTGATTCTCAATAGTTTTATGACCTTCTGGCATGTTAGGTTTGTTATTCTTCCATCACAGTCAACTATTCATTTTCCTCTAAACACTTAAATTTTAGGGTGGAACGATTTTCCATGTTTACTTAAGCAATGAGTTTCCATAAATATATCTCATATATTTATCATAACCCTCAACGATTCCCTTTTATTCTCATTGATGTACTCCAACTTGAGTCATAAACAGCATAATGATCGAAGCTCCCACTTGAGCTAGTAATATTAACTCTCACTTTAGTTAAATACCATCATTGAATTTTATGCTTCCCCATGAAAAAAATTTCTTACACTATAAACCATTTTGTTTTCAATTACTCCCATTTAGAGAAATATCCAAAATATTAGGTTTCAAATATTAAAAAGAAATGTTTTTATTTGATCTCTGCATTCTTAAGAAACTAATTTTTAACAAACCGACAACTAGTGATTCAAACTATGTCACGTTTTTCTCCGCATTCTCCCCCCACAAAAACATATCCTTTTGATATTTGAGGGTATCTTGAAAGAAGCTCATTCTACCTTTTGTGCTCAATTTTGCGACAATTATAAACAGTACAGTGTTGTGGATTTCATAACAATAATTTGACATTCTTACAATCCGAGTGGAAGGTATAGACTTCTAAGAGTACTCACTTCAGTTTACACAAACTTAAGCATTTGAAGTAGACTTTTATATCTTCTCTTGTCAACTCTAAATTGTATTGAAGTAAGAAGAATCAACAATGAACATTTTATTTCTAATCATCACATTATACTTTAAAAATAAACGAAAAATTACTCTTTACTATCTCAACTTAAAGCTTCACAATTTAATCCAATTGATTGGCTACAAGATTCATATATCTTTTGATAGTTAACAGCTTCACATCTATGACAAATCAAGTAATTAATGTCATAACAAGTATGATCATCACAAAATGTGATGAAATATAGGCCCATGAAATAACCCTCAAAACTATTGAATCACATATATTGTATTGAATAAGTTGCATTAATTACGATATTGTAATTCTATTTCAAAATGTTTTCTCAAGTTTATTTTTCTTATATGAACGCATCATATAGTAATAATTTGACCTAACTAAATTCTCCATCACTATGCCCAATCAATGTATGATTTGTGACTCATGTGACATCATCACGTATGCAATAAAATATCTTCATCTTCTGAAAGAAGAATTAGTCATAACTGAAAACAAATATTATCCATTTGATAATTTCTAATACACATATATTACAAGAAAACAATCTCGTAAGAACTAAAGTTGTAGATTTTAAAATTCTGGAAGAAACAAGGTTAATGATAAAATTCTAGATAAATTCATTTATCATTCACCATAATAGAAATTGAAATCTTACAAATATTAAAAAAACATAACATATCACATAACATATCACGTAGATATTCAGATTGCTCTAATTGCAAATTTAAATTATATTTGTTGATCCACAGAGCATCAACCCATTGATTATTGTCTCAATGTATTCACATTATTTTCTGTAGTATTTATTAGGAGTTCATGAATATTCTATAGTCCAAAGTCATGCCACATGATGATCTTAAATCAATTATTAACAAAGAATAAGATTCCATCAACATAGAGCTCTCAATACAAAGTATAATTTCATTGAAAAGTTTATACTCAGTATTTATACAAGCGCAATGTACTTTATCACATAGTGCTGCTTATTACGGAAATATTAGCTATCACCATTGTGATTGTGGTTTATTGGCAATTGACTTTTTAAATTTCTATCTTAATGGTGTAAACCCATTTACCTCATTTCTTGCCTTTTATAGATGCTTCTACTAGATGTTATTGATTAACCTCTAAGACTTCTACAGGTGTATCTCATGCCAAAAGCATTTAAGGATAATTTCTTGGGTAAAGACACATTTTTTTATTTTCCAAAATTAAGGTAAATACTACAAATGAAGCAATTATAAAAAAAAAATAGTTCGATGCATCACATATGATCCTACTTTAAACACAGAATTTATCATTATTAGATGATTCTAACACTTTACTAATTCTCTCACTTAATCTTTCTAACAAAGTAGATGTAAAGTTGGTTTGCTTTTGATGAAGTTTTGCCTGGGCTTGAGATTGAACAAAGCTTCAGCTTAAATTGCAAAAATTTGGTTTTTCTTCTCTTGAAACTCCAGCTATTTATAGTCCTCAAGCATGAATTACCCGTTGTTGATTCCTTAGATAGTTGTTGCTGATTAGCGTTTGAATTTCTGGATTAAGTTGATACACGTTGTGAAATAGAGCTCTCTTTAATCCAAAATCTTAATGTGATTAGGCTAATTTGAATTCGTTGTGAGAGATAATTCATGAATTCTAGTCTTTTACTCTTGATGTGGCAAAATCCAATTGGCTCTTCGTACATTAGAAGAGTTGTTGCGCGGCGTTGTTAGAGAAATGGCATTGTCCTTTTTCTTCGCGCGCCATGTTGTTTTGTCCTGTTGCATTAAATGTCGTTTCCTTTTTGTCGTGAACAGAATTTGCTTCACAGAGACAGAACTAACCTGATGGAATATACTTATATTCCGCGATCAATGTAAACTCATATACCAAGAATAAATTGTAAACACTCTAAGTAAAAAGTACACTTAACTCAGCTTCAGTAAACACATAAGCGTTTAGTACCCTTCTTAGTCCGCTAACACAATTTACTTCAACAAGCAAGTCTCTACTCAACCTAACCAGTTGACGTGGCACTTACTACTAACTTGACTTTCATTGAGCTAAATTTTAGTTAGTGCAGAAATTATTGAGTAAGATCCAACAAAAAGTAACGCTAGAGTGGTTGAAAATACATGCCTCATTATGTGAAGATTGTGCGTGTATATATAATGGAGAAATCTCTAATAGGAATGGAATCGGAGTCCTTTATGTAATAGGTTCCCACACCAAGTATGCTTTCTTAAGAGGAAGATTCCTAAATAGTAAGGGAGAGCATTCGGTTTTGGTAAAACTGAACTGAACATAATTACTTCAACCAAAGTAGTTTCTATAGTTAGGAAAGAGCATCCAATAAAAATTATAATGAAAAATCTATAAATTAATTAAAGCAATTTGGTTCAGTTCGGTTTGATTCGATAAAATTGAATGCTCAACCTTACTAAATAGTGTCATCTGTTTGTTTAGCTGTTGGCACAATCTGCAAATTTTGCTCATTCGGTGGATAGAGCTATGTGTCTCAACTACTGAATGGAGAGTCTTTCTGTTAGACGTAGGTCGAATGATGCCGAAACGTAATCTTCATAGAATGACTTTATTTACTTGATTATCAACAAATATATTGAAACAAAAAGAAAAGAAAACTTATAAGAGTAATAAAAAATCCAAATACGTTAAAGTAAACATATATATTTTTCAGTTACTCGGAGTATATTGGTTCGTGTCCCACATCAACGTCATAGAGCATGGTGAGTCGGTTGCATAAAAAAAGGTGCCTAAATTTTTTAAAACATAAAGAAGCCAATTTCACATTTTTCTAAAAAACAAAGTTTAATTTTCAGAATTTTGTAAAAAAAATATCACCAACATCATCATAATCATCATCCACTAATCATATAATTATCTATTACCTAATCTCTACCTCATTAAAATCAAACCCAAATAAACCAGTTAGGCGTAGTGCTTACCTGTACACAACAATGGCTATATGGCATACGTTGCTTACGTGTCATTCTGCACGCCTTACTACGTGTCCATCAGTAATTGGATTCACAGTTTAAAGTCAAATTACATTCATTGGCTACAGCAGTTAGGCACAACTATAAATTTTTGTTTCTTTTGATAATTATTTTGGAAAATCTAAAATGTAGTCCTTATCATTTCGTGAATTTATAAATTGTGTCCAGATTAATATATGTCTGCAAATCACGATATCTTATCTATTAAAGAAAATATTTTCCTGTTTTAATCTTCTATAGATAGATGTAGACATAAAAGTTCATTAACAAACATTAATATGCACATTGGTTTCAATATATTAATTAATTTGTTAAAGGTAACTGCTTGTAATTATTATTAAATAAAAGCATATTCTACGGTGAGTTTATTTTTCCCTACTTTATGATCATCACCGTTGAATTGAATTTCATCCCACAAATTTAATGGTAATAAAGGACAAAGTAAAGTTAACTTTTAAAAAAATAAAATTACCATAACTTCACTTTAAATTGAACAGTTTATTAAACTATAAAATTTTGAATATGGTCCACTCGGGGTATATATTTTTAATTAATAATAGTATTTTACAATAGTTGAATTCATTTTATTTTATGTAGATAAAGTTTCAGGCTCATTTCAGGAGTTTAGGCTCTATAGGGCGAAATCATATGGAAAATAATTTGAGGGCTGCAATTTAAATATTATAGCAAAATTGAACCCGTCGTTACTTATTATAGTTAAGAAATGAATTCATTACCTTTATATATTTGTAAGAAATACAATGAACTTAAATCACTTAAGTCTATTTTTTTCTTACTCTATGTATTTAAACTAAATAGTTAAACAAAAATTTATATTAAAAAAAAAATTATGGCATATTTCATGGTGACTTTGTTTTGTCATTATCACCATTTAAATTGATTTTCATCTTACTAATTCAATGATGATAAAGGACAAAATAAGCTTAACTTTGAAAAAAATAAAGTCACCATAACCTTCACATGTCCACACCTAAGAAAATTTTATGAGGTCCTCAAAGTTTATAGATTTTGTTCATATATATTAAACTTAATCAAAACTCTTTGCATATATGTTCATTATATTTAAATAATGCCATCGCAGTATGGAATTATGTTAAATAAATATTCATCGCACGTGTAATTATGTTTTTATTTTTAAAAAATTGCCTTAAATTTGATATCTCAAATGTGGTTTAAATTTAAGACTTCTAGAATTTATAAATTCCATCTTAATCACTACTAGGCGTAATTATTGAATAATGTATAAAATTTAACTAGATATAATAGTTTTACATATCAATATAAGATTATTTTCCGTATGTTTTTGTTGTTTTTGGTGTCTAAACATTACTTTAAGTTTGATCATCATTTGATGAGAAATTCTTTCATGCAACGGAGATTGACGATAAAGTAAGATTTACTTTATTAAAAAATGTAAAAAAATTACAATGATAAATAATTAATATATTTACTATTGTTAATA
>CAOJBJ010227235.1:0-11459 GCA_948291685.1 Euphorbia celastroides
TTCATTCATTTAAAGTCTGATTTGTTAATTTAGTCCAGTTTCACATAGCATGCATAACGGAAAAGTAAATTAAAAGTTACAATCCCCAAAGCAAATAAGAAATCCTATACAACCGATCTATGCTGAAAATTAAAGGCAATAAAGTAAATCCTAAGCATTCATCTAAAGGTCTCAAACAAATGGTATAGCATCCATATACATATCCTTCACATACACAAAAGGTTAGTCTACACATGTTAACACATAATAAGTTATAAAATCATATAACATAATAAAAACAACAAATGAATATGATTATGTCAGTACAAAAATGTTTAGAAACATAGAAAATACACAAAACCCGAGATTTCGGGTGATTAAGACACTAAATGGGCCAAGACAAAGATCCATCCTCGGTTATTCAACCTAAGATCACTTCTAGAAAGGTCTTTTGACCCCACAACACACTGGTAACCCTGGAGGTTCTATTGCAACACTGTAAAGACCCTGGAGGTCCTGAAATGCCGGTGGAGGTCCTATAAGACCGCCGGTCATCTTGTAGGACTGCCATCACACCAACAAGATGGCCAGCAGTCCCACTAGACTTAAAACATCAAAATTAGGCTATGGTTAGCTCGGGGTGCCAAAATGTCGATTTTAATAGTATACCCCAAATTAGCCTTTAAAACAACAAAAACCGATGAAAAACAAAACAAAATGACATGAGACTAGGCTTGCAGCCACCTCCTAGTGGAGGGAGAGAGAGGTTAACCCTAGGGAACCTCTATCCTTTCTTGCTCGGGTTTTACACAAATCGGATTTTAAAACAGTTTAAAATGGATCAAAGACCCCAAAAATTGAACTAAATGTCAATTCCGAGGCTAGAAATCACCAAAAGACTGAATGGGAGGAAGAATAGAGGGCCCGAAGGTCCTAAAATATAACCGGCGACCTTGTTTGGGGGCTGGAGGTCTTATAGGAAGGCAACCCTATAGGGCCTCTGGCAGTCTTACAAGACCTCTAGGCAAGGAACAAGGCCTCCGGTGGTATTTTAGGGCCGCTGGCCTTCTGTTTTTCCCACCTTCAAAAATGAAATCACAAAATAGAAGTCAGAAACAGGATAAACGAAGCGGTTAGTGAAATAAGAGTTTTGGAGGGTATTTTACCTTGAGTGATCGAATCCACGACTTGAGGGTTCGGGTTCCAGGTTTAGAATGATTAGTGGGTCTGTATTTTGGCAAAGTTTCGTCTTAGAAAAATCGTATCCTAGAAATGGTTGCCTAGGATTGTATTTATAGGCATTTTTCGAAATGATTTTGGTCAAATCTGTATCTAATCCTCAAATTCTCGAAATCAAAACTTGATATTTAGAATCTAGGACGCGTTCTGGAGTGTGTGGTGGGCCTGATAGCCTTAATTGGGCCTTAGAAAAGGCATGACGGCCCTGTTTTCTGGTGGAGGCCCGCTAGGTCCTCCACCAAAGAAACTGGACCTCTAGAACCTTTCTGGGTCTCAACTAAGGGGGCCAGGGGTACCCTAGGGTTTTGGGAGAGATTTTGGACCTCCTGGTGGGCTTGGAGGTTTTGTTTGAGGCCTAGGCAGGTCTAGAAGCCTTGTTTTGTCGGTGGAGGTCTTGACATGAGACCAGGTGAACCCTGAGTTTTTGGGGTGTATTTTTAAGGGTTTTTGGGGTTATTTTTGCATTTGAGTGGTGTGGTATGAGTTTAGGCTAATTTGGGTATTTCTAGGTCACAAGACCTCCACCGAAAGTTTAGGACCTCCGGGACACTTCTAGGGCTTAACTAGGGGGGCCAGGGGTACCCTAAGGTTTTGGGGGGTATTTTTGAGGTTTGTTTTGGAATTAAAGATGGTTTGGTATGAGTTTGGGCTAATTTGGGTGTTTTAGGGTCATAGTAACCAAGGAATCGGACACCCGGGTTAAACCAAACTTCGACTTTCAAGGGGATTACCCTAGAATATGACCGAAGAGACAAAATCATCATCACCTCATGACACAAGCACAAGACTAGAAAATCTCGTGCTCACAATGCCATTTGCAAATGGGGGCACCTCAGTGTTATGCTTCCTTTCGGGCAAAAGCGCCTTTTCTTGTCAACACAGTTGAGGTGGGGCGTATTCAGCGGGAGCCTCTGCACGTTCCTTCTGTGAAGTGCAATAGCGATGCTGCTATTTTTGACAATGGTGAGCAGGTTTTCTTTGGCCTTATTATTCATAATACGGGCCATAATTTTGTTGGAGCGAAGGCTGGGAATCTCCCTCAATTTATCTCAATTATAGAAGCAGAGACTTTGTCAGTCAAGGAGGCTCTTTCTTGGCATAAGGAGATGGGATTTCAGCACATTGTGATTGAGATAGACAACTTAGTTTTATTTAACTATTTAGTTGAGTATGAGCATGGGTAATCCTATTTTGCTTCCCTTATTTTAGATTGTAGATGGTTAGCCTCTTCTTTTCAGTCTCTTATTTTTAGCTTTATTCCTAGAGATGCTAATGTATTGGCACATAACATTGCGAGGTCGGTTTATTTGGATGAGGTAATTGAGGTATGGTTGTTTGAACCTCTTAGTTGTGTTACTCATCATCTAGGTTAATCTACAGTCTTTTCCCTAAAAATAATTATCATGAATTTGAATCTTCTAATTTTATCTGAAGGTTTGTTTTTAACAAGTATATTATATTAGCTTGTTATTATTATAAAATATATCACGAGTTTAGTGAAAAGAAGTATTTGGAGGAAAGAAGTAAAGAAAGTGATTCAGAAGAAAGTCTTTATTCGGTAGCCATAGATGATTGGGAATCTCGCACACTATGAACAAGTGTGGAGCTTGTATTATATATGCTAGGGTTACAAGGTTTTACAATTACATAAATGTCCTCTATACAATAATACAACGTATATACTATCTAACATCCCCCCGCAAGTTGAGCCGAGGTCTTGACCACGACCAACTTGTCTCGAAGCATACAAAACTAAGAGGTTGACAATGCCTTGGTAAAAATATCAGCAATTTGATCATCGGTCGAGATGTAGCACACCAAGAGCTGTTTATTGGCGACCCTCTTCCGAACTAAATGAAAATCCAATTCAAGGTGCTTCATGCGGTTATAGAAAACCGGGTTCGCCGTGAGATAAGTTGCACTAAGGTTATCACACCAAAGTGGGTGACAAGACTGCAACGAAAACTGAATGTAATGAAGGAGCATAGTGAGCTAGGCAAGTTCAAAGGTAGTAGATGCAAGAGCACGGTATTCAGCTTCTGTGGAAGATCTCGAGATAGTGCGTTGTATATGCAAAGTCTAAGAAATAAGATTACTACCATGAAAGATAGCAAATCCAGTAACTGAACGGCGATCATCGGGATTACCTACCCCAACCAGGCTTCGATACAATGTGGGATATGAAAAAGGAGGGCTGCCATTAGAGTAAGCCGATTGCCAGAGTGGGATGGTGTAGTAACGCCCTTTGAGTGAGCCATGGCAGCCTTGGAAAGCAAATCACGTATGTATTTCTGCTGATGAACTTCTAGACAATCGGATCTCCTCATGAACTCAAGACCCAGGAAATACTTGACCGGCCCCAAATTTTTTTTTGCAAATTGAGACTGAAGAAAGTGAACCAAAGCTGGCTTGGTAGAGGAATCATTGCTCATTACCAACATGTCATCCACATAAATAAAAAAAACATAATATGGGAGCCCCAGCGAAAATGATATAAAGAGATGTCAACACGAGATGGGGGAAAGCCGAAATCCTGAAGCGTGTAAGGAAGTCTCTTATTCCACATCCGAGGTGATTGCTTAAGTCCATAGATAGACTTGTGCAACCGACGGATAAAATCAGGATGATCTTTATCAACAAAACCTGGAGGTTGGCTCACAAATACCGGTTCATCTAGTTCACCATGAAGAAAAGCATTAGACACATCTAAATGACTCAAGGACCACTGATATGAAACTACAAGCGACAGGAGAAGTCGAATGGTGGTCGGTTTGACAACCGGACTGAAAGTATCATGATAGTCAATGCCAGGGCGTTGGTGATACCCTTTCACGACCAATCGAGCTTTATGTCTTTCAATTGTGCCATAGGCATGCAGTTTAGTCTTGAATACCCATTTGCACCCAACCACATTCAAAGCTTTTTATGGAGGAACCGGCTCCCAAGTATCATTGGCAAGAAGAGCATTGTACTCATCCGCCATAGCTTTTCGTCAACAATCATAACGGTCTGCCTTGCTGTAGCAAGATGGATGTTGGTCCCTTAGGAATAGACAAGTAGGGTGTGAGGGGGGTGATTGACCCTTTTTCACGGAAATGAATTGATTTGCAATTTAAAAGCCTTCGGATCCGGACTCCAGGTTTGTTCTGGATGCAGACAGATAATTGAACTGAAATTTAAATTGCACAAATAATTTTTATCCTGGTTCGGTCCCGCCTACTCCAGTCCCCAGAACTCCTGCTGGGCTTTAATCCACTAAACAGTTCCTTTGCGGGCAGGAACTAAGCTGTTCACAACTTATCTCTGAAAAGCTCCCATTTCCGGATGTAGGATATAAAACACAAAACTCTCACCAGTCTAGCTAAGTCCTTTCAAAGGGATATACCACTTCTAATCTCCCTGATCTAGAAGCTAAGTCCCACTTTTCAATCCCTCGATTGAAAAGATTTATAACTCCGATTTTACAAAGAGTTTTCCTAAGAACAAATTTGAACTAAACTTTGTTCTCTCGAGTGTTTTGAAAACCGATTGCTTTGAACTTGTTTTTGCTCTTGAAATCTTGAAAGAATTAGCAGCTTCTTCATGCTCCAGGATCCTCTATTTATAGGTTGTGCAATAAATGTTACCATTTGAGAGGATGAAATCTGGTTCGTTGAAGAAGCTAGGTGTAGGCGCATCCGGACCGTCCCTTTGGCCGTTAAAGACAATTTAATGCCCGTTGTAGCTAGGGATTTGTGCGCCAATAGATGTTCATAGGATTTCAGAGCTCTCTTGTAGATTTGAAGAACATCCTTATACAATTCAATCGTCTGTGAGGTCCACGCACTCCGGTATTGGTTGGAAAGTGACTTAATGTCACTGTCAACCTGCTTTTTTTGTCCTTTAGTGCTTCTCTCTTTATTAAATGCTCCGACAGTTGGTGGAAGAGCATTTAATGCTCCTTGAAGACCGGATTTGATCTTTCTTCACACACTTGGACATTTTGAAATTATTTGTGACCGGATCCACTTCTGTCCACGTGGATTCCGAATCTTTTCCCTTTAGCTGTGTTCCGGAACTTCTTGATCCGGACCTTCCTTCTTTGCTTTGACTTCTTGGATTTTGATCTTCCATTTTGACTTCAGGATTTTGTTTCTCTTCAAACCCTCTTCGAAGTGGGTTGGATCTTTCCCCTTCAGGATTTTGTTTCTACTTTGGTGAGCCATACTCTTTAAAGCTCCAATTAGCCATTTGTAGCCGTTGTTGACTAGCATTTGAATTCTGGATTAATCTTCTTTCCGTTATGAAACAAAGCTTCCTTCAATCCAAAATAGATATTTGATTTATGCTAAATTGATCTGTTGAATTATATTAAGCTGAAATTAGGCTCTTTGACTTTGACGTGGATCAATATGATTGGGTCAGTAGAGAGCAGGTACAAGGTCATGCGGCATTGTCAGAATAGTGCTTTTCTTGTTTCTTTGCATGTCATGCTTCTTTGGTACATGAGCATTTAACTCAGCTCCTCAGCTACTTGATTTAATTCAAAGTATTCATGCAGAATAATGGTTAGAGAAGCAAATACTTCAAGTTAAGGAGATCATAACTTTGTTCAACAATAATGTACTTCTCATTATGTATGGAAATTAAGTACAAGTACAACGGAGAATTTTTGAAAATGGAAAAGAGAAGGCCTGAAACATAAGTTCTAGCGTAACTACTTTCTCTGTCGGCTTTTGAATTGCTCCGAATATTGCTTAATTGAGGTTCTTCCTTCTCTAGAACCTCCTCTATCTCTTCGCTCATCTCTTTGCCCTTCTCCTCCTCTTTCTTTAGCATTGCTTCTCTCTACTTCTTCTTTGTCTCATCCACTCCAGGTCAGTTGCTTTTGTCTCCTTCCCCTTTACAATTGTAGAAATATACTTTTCAAGAGTTTCGCAGAAGGACAGAATGCCAAGTTTGAGTAATTCAGTGGAGTCACGAACAGATGGATAAGCACTGTTGTGAATGTTGTCGACAAGCTCAGTGGAGACATAATCTTGCTCTACCATTTCATCAAAGATGGCTAAGCTTGATCATGAGCTCTAAGAATTCAGTTTATATAGCTCCTTGGCAAGCTGAAGGAACATCTTAAACATGGGAAAATTTTGCTGAGCAATGTGGTGTAGGAGATGGCGAGATCAGTGCATAAGCTCTTTTGTCCTAGAGGTGGTGTAGTTTCTCATGTGCGCGACTCGGAGAAGGAAGTGTTTTGCAGAGTTAGTGTTGAGTTATCGAGAATCGTCTGTAAATTTCCTTCTATGCAGTTCAGCTTGACAGAGTGGTGGTCAGTGGGTTTATGAAGAGATAGTTGGTTTAGCTTTTGACTAAGCACAATCACTTCACTATCTATCCGCTGACTGATAGCCTCCCTAACACTCCTCAAAGTTTCATCAACATGTCGTGTCAGCTTGAGAAAATCAGCATCGAAGGCTCTGGAAAGCTCAGAGTGAAGGTACTCAATGTTTTTCACCAATTGGTTATTGCAAATTTATTCAAGTTCCACCCTTGCTGCTTGAGACTACCTCATCAATCAGACTGATGTTGATGTGCGATTAAGATCTTCTCGCATGTTCTGTACTTCTTCCAGCAGAACTCTCTTAAAAATTTCTTGCACCAAGCTCAGTTGATTGACCTTGGAGGTGTGATTGTCCACTGCGGTTTGCAGGTTCATCATTTCACCAAACCATAATCCAAATGCCCAAAACCTAAATCAATGCCATAACCCATATGAAACCCTAACCCTGTTCCTCTTAGCCACCGTTGCAGCTTGTCTTCTCCATCGAAACCAACACAAGAATCAGTCGTCGTCAGAAAAACGCTAGAAAACGCTGATTTCAAACTCCTCATCCATTTCAAAGCCTTGTCGCCAGTAAAACGCCAAAAAATACTTATTTCAATTACCTCTGTCAAATGCAAAGTTACGTTGTCGATTTCCCTAGCACCTGCTCCGATTCGACCCCGATCTCGATCCTCCTTCGATTCACTTGGCCAGAAACGTGATTCCTACTCAAACTCTCTTTGCTAGAACTCGATTCGTCTTCGGAAAAAACACAAAGCTGATGTCGAGAGTGGGTAGTTTCTGGTACATTGATAAGGTGGCGGGTTGGGATCGCTGGCAAAAGGGAGAGGAAAAGAGGGGAGAGAGGACAGTGACAAAATCGGAGAAATGGACGGAATTGATGACAGAGTAAAATCGGCCGGTTAAATTTTGGTTTACATTGGAAAAATGGATAGGGGAAGAGCGGTTATCTGCCATGTCAACGACAAGATCAAGTTTACCAGCGACGACTACATGATGAAGTTAAGGTTAGGGTTAGGTTCAACAGATTTAGGCTTAGGATTAGGTATGTGGGCAAATGTGTTGAAAATGGGTAAGTGGGTTAAGAAAATAAAGTTTTCTTATTCTACCCTATGACACATTAGGTTTTTTGACGGCATTAACAGAAAAGATGATTTTTCTAACATTAGAAAGTACGACATATTTCTGAAAAAAAAAAGGTATATTTTTGTAAAAATCCAAAACCGCAAGTTATGTTACCCTACAATTGCCCTCAGCCATACCTAATTGAAAATTTCCAAAAGTAGACCTGGGCACTATGCCCATGGCCCCATTAGGCCTGTTCGACTCGAAGAAAATGGGACGACTTGGACAATGTCTTTAGAAATAAAGTCTGAGCCCGCTTAGGCCCAAATAATACATGGATTAGGCTTGGTTTTGTATCAAAACTCAAATCTGGCCCGATATAGTATAAAAGATAGGCTTAATAACTATATATTCAATATATTTATCATGAATAATATTTAATCTTATAATCCAATTCATTTACGGTTAATTTTTTTAATAAATTTGGGTGTTAAATAAAATATAGTAGTAAAATATTTCAATTTGATTTGCATTTTTTCGAAAAGTTACACGTGATAATTTTTTATTATTAAATTATTTTATTAAAATTATTAATTAGGTTTACGAACCGAATTTGAGTTTTCATTTTTTAAAGAGGTCTAATCTGACTCAAACCCATATTCTATTTCATATGGTTGAGCCGGACTTGAATTATGCATTTTTAACTAGATCTGACTAGGCCCGGTCCGAGCCCGTGCAAATAGACATGGTCAAATGGAACTGGAACCGCTGATTCGAACCGGAACCGGACCGAATGGAACTAAAACCGAACTGGATGGAACCAGAACCGGCAATAACCGGGTAAATAAGGTTTAGATTTAGGTTTATAAAAATATAAACTGGAAAACCGGATGGAACCGGATTGAAACCAGCGATTCTAATTAAATATTATTTTAATTAACATAAAATGTATATTTTAAACATATTTAAAATATTTGTATTATTTTATAATATATATTAAATGTTTAAAATTAATAATTATTAAGATTTAAATATATAATATTAAATTTTTATGATATATTAAAGTTTGATTTAAATTTATTAAAACTAACAAGAGGAACGACGGTTCCGAAACCGTGGTCATGTACCGGCCGCTGGTCTATCTGTAAGTAGAAAAGTGATAATTTGCAGTGGAGGGATCGTGTATGGCAATTGAGGGTTTAAGGCTAGTTTCAAATTTGACTGTTCTTCGAGAAGCACAAATTAACAATGGATGAGTGACGGAACTATTGAGTAGGAGAGCGGCGGATATTCGTCGGAAAGTTGGACCGAAGAAGCGAGAGACACAAGGTTGAAATTACAGCAGACCGGCTCAGTGCTTCCGGATTCACTCATTCAGCATATTCTCTCGATTCATCGATCGAACCCTAGTTATGCACGATTTGCTACTAGAAACACGTGGAGGAGCTAATCTTGCATCTCAATCCTGTTGGTGGTGATCATGATGAAACAGTTCTGTTTTTCTTGCCGGAATTCCTTCGCATCAATTGTGCACTGGTTAAATTTGAGATGTTCAAGTGCTTTTTTTTTTTATCCTAACTGGAAGCCAAATTGGCCAAATCTCAAGGAATTGAAGCTAGAATGCTCTTTTTTTCTTCTCGGAGTTAAAGCCGTGGAAAATGTTATAGATGGCTGTCCGTTACTTGAATCATTTGAATTAAGAACTGTTTATTTTTCTGGGAATGATGTTATAGTTTCCAAATCTTTGAAGAGATTGACAATTATAGATGCGGACTGTCATGAAAACTGCGATTGTATTCAAATTGCATGTCCAAATCTTGAGGAATTAACTATCAAGACGTCTGAAAATTACGGTCTTGTATTTTCAAGGTTGCCAGATCAGAAGATTGAAAATGTCATATCGAGATGTCATTTGCTTCGTGCCTTGGAACTGTCGAATTTCAGTTGTTCGGATCGATTTGTCATTGCCTCAAAGTCTGAAGAAATTAGTATTAGGAGAACTTCCTCGAACTTCAGATATTGAAATTTCATGTCTAGACCTTGAAGAATCAAACTTCTTAGGTTTCAAGGCCGCTTTTCATTCTTTAAACTGCTTGGAATTGAAGATGCTTTGGCAGCTTCAACATGTGAAGGTGCTTCAAATTGGGAGCTCGTTCATCAAGGTAACTTGCAAAACCTTTCCATTTGATTGTTGGATAATAGAGAAAATATTTCAGGGCTAAATATCATACATAATTCATTATGAATTCGGTTTTTGATATGTTTTTAAGGTTCTAGCTGCCTTGGAGGTGGAAGGTCAATCCTCTCCAGACTTAAATTTCAAATGTTTGACTCTAGATGGTACTAATTTTGATGACTTCCTCCCTTGGATTATATGTGCAATTCGCAGCTGCTTGAAAAATTAGTTATAAAGTTTCAGCCATCAGAGGTAAAAGTTGTCTCAGCCAATCTTAAATTAAAATTATTTATGTTTGTGTTTGCTTCAGTATATAGTGAAATCCAAGGATTTTAATGGATCTATATTCTATAGTGTGAAGTTTAATGATCTATTTGACTGAACTATAGCATAAGATTTGATTATCATGTCAGTTGCATTTAATTTTCAAGTGATGTGCTATAAGTGCTTGGAGCTAAAGAACTCTCTTTACAGCCTAGCATGATAGGCTTGAAATGTTGCACAAAGAACTATTGGGAGTTAGATGAGACAACTTTTAATTGTTCGATGCTAAATTTGAAGATTGTTAAGCTGGTCGGCCTCTCAAAGAAAGATGATAAACAGAAGCCTTTTTTCAACTTAGTCGAGCTTCTATTGAAGAAATCACGAATTTTGGGAACTGTAATCTTCACATTAACAAAATGTGGACCAGATTTTGTGTTTGAAGTTTCTAAAAAACTATTAGGTTTCCAAAAACGTTATCCACATACAACTATTGAGTTCTGTTCTGCCTAGTTATGTCCAAATATGTAGACCAAATTTGATAGATCTAATGGTTTGTATAAGCTTATGTACTTGGCACATAGAGTAGAAGGTTGCAACAACATACATTGAAAGACCACTCGTTGAGATTTGTTTAGCATTCATTTAATTAAAAAAAAAGCCACTGTTAACCGGTGATTTAAAAGTTGGCTTAGGTGGGCAATTTTCTCCAGTGGAGCAGTCCTAGAAGTTTTTTCATTTGAGTGTTTGTGTTCTAAAAGTCTGCTTAGGCTGAACTTCCGGCCGCCCAACTAGAATCTAACGCTTTTTAAAACACTGCTTCCAACCTGTGTGCTTTTCTCTTTCTAACTGCAGAGAAAAATTTACTGCAGAAATTTCATTTCCATCTAAGAAGTGAGTCAAACAAGTCATGATCAAATCTTTATGATTATAGAGAAAAACCAAATTACCATGGTTTCACCAAAACTTTATATTAATGTGGTGAAATTTATCATATAAAAGAAAGTTAGCACAAACATTTTGAAGCCAAATACGCCATTAATGCTTGTAAGTAGTTTTAGCTCAAAGTCGAGTAGTGTTGAAATGACTTCAAAACCATTATTCAGCCATTTTACAAAGAAATAGAAACTACGTTGATACAACTTATAGTTATTGTTTGATTCCAAATCAGATCAAATAACATGCGTGCATCACGACATTTGTCATTGAAAATAATCTTGTACATATCATGAGTTCTCTTTTGATTTTCTTCTATTCTTTGATTCCAAATCCACGTTAGTTGGATTATAAAAACAGCTCATAAATACAAAATTGATGATCGAGATTAAGCAGCACAAGAATCACCCAATTTGAAAGGGTATAGCTCAGTCTGGTGTACTTTTTTCCAAAGTGACACACACTGTTTCTAATGTCAATCAC
>CAOJBJ010227324.1:0-14608 GCA_948291685.1 Euphorbia celastroides
AGACGATGGACATCCCTGAAGGAGTCAAAATCAAGGTGAACGCCAAGCTCATCGAAGTTGAGGGGCCTCGGGGGAAGCTCACCCGCAACTTTAAGCACCTCAATCTCGATTTCCAGCTGATCAAAGACGACCAAACTGGCAACCGCAAGCTCAAGATCGACGCCTGGTTTGGCTCTCGGAAAACCAGCGCCGCCATCCGCACCGCCATCAGCCACGTCGAGAACCTCATCACCGGCGTCACCAAGGGCTACCACTATAAGATGAGATTTGTCTATGCTCATTTTCCCATCAATGCTTCCATTGCCAACTCCAACACCGCTATTGAGATCCGCAACTTTCTCGGTGAGAAGAAGGTACTCCTTTTATTCTCTTCTCAGGCTTCGTTTCTGTTTCAATTGACTGTTTAGAGTTCTTGTGTAGTCTTCTGAATTGCCGAAAACAGGACAATTACTTTCTATCGCCGCAAAAAAATGTTTGTTAAATTTGAAAACAGTACAAGTAAATTTCAACTGTCTTCCGTAGCACCCATTGTTTTCATGTCATTACTTGATATTGCATAGATTGAGATTCCCTTAACCTAGCTTTGAAAATGACTTTGGCTAAGTTCATTGGGTATGGAGTGTGATTTGTTATTGTGATTCAGGTCAGGAAAGTTGATATGCTTGAAGGGGTTACTGTTGTTCGATCTGAGAAGGTTAAGGATGAGCTTGTACTGGATGGCAACGATGTCGAACTAGTTTCTCGTTCTGCTGCTTTGATAAATCAGGTTTGCTCCCTAATTATACTGTTGCATTTCCACTCAGTTTTGTTTTTATGTTCGCTATCAATAAGAAACTATATATTGAAAAGATGTTCGAAGTTGCATTGAGTTTAGCTTTGTTTGACAAATGAGCTCGGTGATTTTAATTATGAAACGCTTCAGTTTTAAATTGTCAAGATTCTATAGTGTTCTGTAGCTTCTTTTCGCTGGAAAGTAGTTTGAAACATCATTGAGTTTTGCCTCATAACGCTTAGAATTACTTGAAACTTTCATTAGATATCTCTAGGATTCTATGGTGTATTGTAGTTATAAAGTATCGTGTGGGTGTTTGATTATGCGATTCCAGTTGTATGGTGGCGTTTAATAATCATGCATTCAATTTTGAAAACTGTTGGATTTCATAGCAGCAGAATTTGAGATTACTGTTATAATCAAAAGGTTTCTTGGGGCAGTAAAATAGGTCTAATTAAGCCATCAATAGATTAAAAGGTTCACTGTTAGATGAGAAATTGATAATGCTATTGTTTTAATGTATCATTTCTCCAATTGAGACTATTGTATTAGTTGATGAAGTTATTGTTGCCATGTAATCTTATTAACCACATTTGGTTAGAGAAAACTAGAATAGATACATCTATGTTGAAAGATCCTAATTTCTATAATTAATCCCTCTTCCATTTGTGAATGTGGTAATTTTTTTAGTTATACTCGTAGTAATAAAGTGCTAAATCGGTTTTTCCTGGGCTTTAAAAATAGGGTAAATTACAAAAACCTACCTTGTGTTTTCACTTAGTTTCAAAAGAAGGCTTGTGTAATTTTCTTTTTCAAACAAGTGCTTTGTGTTTTCCTCCCTTTGCAAATCACGGTTTCCCATCATTCTCTGTCAAAATGGAAAGCGTAATCAAGGGCAATAAAGGAAAATCATATGTACCTAGTACCCATACCCTATTCAGACCCATTCCTCAATCCAAACCCATACCCATACCCATATATATTTGTTCCCCCTCCCTCTCCCCAGAACAAACGCCACCCACCCCTCCTCTCGGGAAACCAACGCCTCGCCGCCCCTCTCCCTCAACCACCGCAGCTCACCCATTTTATCCCGTAATTGACGCCGTAGCACAGCCTCCGTCCCCCACCGCAACTTATCCCTCCGTATCCCATGACCGCCGCAGCTCACTCCCGAAACCGCCGGAACTCAATTCCCTCTACCAATAACTGCTGATTTTCATCTCCGATTATGGTTGTGTGCACTTTAATTTCAGGTCAAGTTGAGTGTTGAGGATTGAGCGACAGGGGCTGAGCAACGACGGGTTGAAAGACAGTGGTTTGAATAGAGGTGGGTTGATCGGCGACAATTGGAGTGGCGGCGACGGCTGGAAATGAGATGGGTTGTAAGGTAATTTTGGGGGAGAAGATGGGTTTATTGGGTTGGTAAAGTGAAAATTTGGTATTCCAAGAATACCCTTGCCTACTTGAGGGAAAATTGGGAGAATGGACGACAAATCCGTGATTTGTAAAGGGAGTAAAACACAAAACACTTGTTTGAAAAACAAAATTACACAAGCCTTCTAAGTGAAAACACAGGTGCCATGTTTTGGAAGTAGTAAAGATTAGTTTTGAGTATAATCTTTCCTTGTTGTTTTTCTATTTTTGACATCGATTTCTCCAGGAATGTATTTCTTTAATTTTGACTGTTACATGTTTGGTATGGACAGAAATGCCATGTTAAGAACAAAGACATCAGGAAATTCCTTGACGGTATCTATGTTAGTGAGAAAGGAACTATTGTTCGAGAAGAAAGCTAGAAGACTAGTTTTGTCTTTTTACCTCATAGTTTGTTTTTTTCCTGGTTTTAAAGAAAATTTGTTATTCGTAAGTTTTGAATTTCAAAACAATGGAATATATACAACTAATTGATTAATTAAGTTGTTTGATTCATACTGTGGTTGAATTGAATTCTTATCGTTGCTTGCGAGTTAATTACAATGTTATGGCATTTGGATTATGCTTTCCTTTACGTTTGCTGTTTCTCTTCTCTCCTGGGATTTGTTACTGTCATTTTTGGATAATTACCAGAGAAAATTTCAAAACATACCATTGTGGTTTCGTGTTTTTGTAAAAGCATGCTTGTTCTGGTTTCATAATTTTGCAAAAAGGGGCCAACCACAAAGTATGTTTTTGAAAAATTACATTTTTGATAATATTACACAAGTTAATTCGATAAACTTAACATTTAATTACTATACTTATATTATTTGTGAATTATTTATTAAAAATTTGAGTAATTTTTCAGAAATGTTTCATTTCATTAAAATTTCTTAAAGGTATGATCGACTTTTAATTAAAATAAATACTAATATTTCTAAAAACAATCTCACATTTATTATCATTGTATATTTTATTTTTATAAAGAAATTTATAAAATTTTATTTCAAAATGGAGAAGATTATCATTTCAAATGTGATTTTAATATTTTGAAAAACATGTTTTTTCAAAAATCTAAAACCCCAAGACATGTTTTTGAAAGAAAATAAATCACATGCATGTTTTTGCAAAAACCCGAAATCGATGTGTTTTTTAAGTTTTTCCTAATTACAGAACATAGTTATCAAGGGTGCAAGGTGAGGTAAAAGCGCCGGACTTTTCCAATCTTTTGTCTTTTTCTTGTCTATAAATGTATTTATTATATTTTAAATTTAAATAGAGATTTCAAATTATTTATTTGGTAAATGGTGTTATTACATTAAAGGTTTTATTATGTTTCCCAGAATTACATTTTAATATAAGGCAATAACATCACCATTAACTAGATCTTTTATTCTTTCCAAAATTATGTGTAGTATGCAGGTGAATTGTCA
This sequence comes from Euphorbia celastroides, assembly GCA_948291685.1. Classification (NCBI taxonomy): domain Eukaryota; kingdom Viridiplantae; phylum Streptophyta; class Magnoliopsida; order Malpighiales; family Euphorbiaceae; genus Euphorbia; species Euphorbia celastroides. Next base: position 3,622 of record CAOJBJ010227324.1, read on the forward strand.
TGAATGTCTTAAAAGGTAAAAATTAAGTAAAATTTAGGATAAATTCATCAGGACCCTCTAAACTTATCTATTTTTTTATCTGGCACCCCTAAACTTTTAAAAGTTTCTCTCGTCTCCCTGAACTTTCTAAAAGTTTCTCTCGCTCCCGTAAAAAACTTCCAAAAGTTTCTCTCAGCCCTCCTAGGTGTCACATGTCGACTTCTGATTGGTTTGACTTTTCAAACATTTCATCCAATCAAAAGTTAACACGTCGTATGCAGGTGGTTGAGAGACATGTTTTAGAAAGTTTAGGGGGTGAGAGAAACTTTTGAAAGTTCAGGGTGACGGACAAAAAAAAAACTATTTCAGAGGGGTCCGGATGCATTTAGCCTAAAATTTAGGTATGTTTAACGATACTTAACTTGTTGTAACAATGTCTAAACTCTCTTTACTAATGCGTGAATGTAAGGTTAATGAGAAGGGGGTGGTTCTCACTACCTCTATCCTAATTAATTTAGATTCTAAAATTCAAAAGAGCATATCTCTCAAACTGTTAATTTTTTCAACACAATTCTTTTGAAATAATTTATTCGTTACATTTTTATCTTTAAAACAAGATTCATATTAACATTTTTTCGACAAATTTTTTTCGAAGTATACCGAAATGAAAACTTGTGTACAAAATTGGTATACTTTTTTATATTTGGTATACCAATTTTTTACTTCTAACATAAAATTGGTATACCGATTTAACTTTAGTTTAAAATCAGTAAACTATTTTTTATAGCTTATATGTAAATAAGTATACCATTTTTTATGTCTCATTTGCATTTTTTTACTATTATTAAAAATTCGGTATACCGATTTGGTATACTGATTTTTATTTTTAATATATTTATTGGTATACTTATTAAATAATTTTTACTATTTTTTTTGCTTTCGGTATACTTTTTTACTTATGGTATAATGTTTTTAGTTTCAGTTTAAGAGTTTATGTTGACTTAATATATATGTGATGAAAATAAAAAAGGGTATACTAATTAATCGGTATGATAATTCAAAAGGGTGTACTAATTCAAAGGGGTGTACTAAAAATGGCAAGGACACCATAAAGGGGTGGGTATATTGTCTTTCACTTTTCAATATCTTTTGTTTTAGTTTTCTATTGACATTGGTTGAGAGGGACGGCAACGGTGTAACGACGAAGGTTCCAAGCCGACGAGATTTTGGCGATGAGGCTTCGGGGACGAGAGATCTAGCGGCGAGGCTCCGGCAGGGGGCTTCTGTGGTGAGTGAAATGGCGAGGAATGGCGGCGACGAGATACGGGTACCTTCGGCCTTGATAAGCTCAATCATCCTTTTAGCCTCAGGTATTGCTTCATGCCCCCCCTGGTGGCTGCGGGCCGTCGAAGAAAGAATAAATATGCATAAAGGGGAGAAGCTAAAAGAGCGCACCTTAGTAAGAAGAAACAACTCTCGATGATCTCACTTTGATTAATGAAGACTTGGTTCCCACTGTTGGACTAGCATTTATAGTCCTTCTCTTCTAAATTAGAGTTTGATCAACTTTGGGCTTTAAGTTAACCTCTTGTATGGCCCGCTCATGACTACCTTGTCTTAAAGGACAATCACTTCAGTAGGGGGGGGGGTGTACTTTTGATAATAAAGTAAATGGATCTGACCTAAACTTAACTGAACCAAACCTGACCGGATCGACTTGACCCGAATTAGACCTTTTCATTACATAGGTGTAACTCCCGTAACTCCTCATTCACTACTTAGTTCTAACCCCTGTAACCTCCCTATAATTGGGGTGGGGGGGGGGGGGACTTCTGATTTTAGGGTACATGGATCTGACATGAACTCAAATGAACCAAACCTGAACTCGATCGGATCGACCTGACCCGAACCAAGCCTTTTCATTACCTGGGTGTAACTCCCGCAACTCCTCATTCACTACTTAGGTTTAACCCTCGTAACCTCTCTATAATCACTACAGACAGTTATGCTAATTAACTCTACGTATAATCATGGTAAGACGGTTACAGATTATCTCATATAAGTATCAACCTTAATCAACAAGTATAATCATCTTACTCTCTTAGCTGCCCTCCTACCCTATACTAATTTAGAGCGACTACGTCGGACCACCCGACTTAGTCACTCTAACCATCCTTGATTCGCAGGTTCACTTCAAGGAAACTTAGTCGGGTCTCGCTAATATCAGTATGAAAAGTGTTTTATACTAGATACAAAGAGAAGAAAATCATGTAAACAAGAGAAAGACTTTCAATTGACGGGAAAAGGGAAAAAAATCTGATGTCCCCATTTTCCTGTTTCCTTCTATATCTTCCATTAGCTTTTTGACATGTGGTAACTATATAGGAAAGAGAAACAGAAAAGTAAAAAAGAGAAAGCAACAATTAGGAGAGAGTGTGTAAACATGAATCATATATCAAATAATAAATGGAGAACATAGAAAGGGACAGAGAAATGGGGACAGGTGATTTTTTTTCCGGGAAAAGTGACAAATATAAAAACACGTGTTTCATTGTAATTTAATGCATTAGCCACCACTACGCTTGCTTAGATGCCAAATATAGATAATTGATGAAGCTAATGATAATTTGAGTGGATTGAAACGAGAATGGGCCCACATTCCCATTTAATAGGCCTAATGGCAACCGACATGCCCAAATAACTACTCTTTTCTTTCACCCTTGTAAAACACGCAAATATATTTAACTTAGAATTAAACTTCACCTAAAACGCCAATCAATATAAAAAGCTCTAGGCATTAGTGATTAGTCAGACGACCAGAACTTTTGGATTATAGTTATCTATAATATTTATTTGAAAATAAAAAAATAAATATAATTAAAAATAAACTTATACCCTAATTAATTAATATGTAAAGACATATATTTTTAAAAAATTTTAGGTATTGAAAACGATATAGATATTCTTCTTTGTCGTATAAAGTAAATTATTTTTAGTTTCAAGATTCAAAATGACAAACTTTATAATAAAAAGACTTCAATAAACCTTAGTTTGACAAACTAAGCCATTTGTTGTAGACAAAAAAAAAATTAAAACATGTTTATTATCAATATAAAGTCTTTTAAAATTGAGTCTAAACGGTGCCCATACAGAATTAATCAGACTAGGCAGATCCTAAGCAGCTATAAATCGGTTCAGGACCTGAAAACATCATAAGAGTCCAAGATGCAACGACATATCCTAAAATGGCATCTAGGCGGGTTAAGACTAGGATTTTTAAAACAATGCGTTAATTAAAGTGCATAATATAAGAATTGGGTTTGAGTTAATGGCCAACAATTTGTTCAAGTAAATTGTTTGATAGTCAAATAGGTTGTCTGAGTACTTGACTTTAAATTATTGGGTGGATATTTCTTAAAGAGGGTTGTTTAGGTAATTAAACAATATTCCTTTCTCACTGTCATCTTCTTCAACTCATGTTAGGATTTTTGCCGCCAGTTTTTATATTTCATTAATTCCGGTGACTTTTGAAGTATGACAAAATTTCATGCTTCTAACTATATTTGGTGATTGGAGTGAGGCAATTGCTACATGTCACTTCTTGGTGTTGTTCCTGGTGCATACCGGTTAATTCTACGGAGAATGACAAAAATAAAATATATGTTTTGACTCAGTGATAAAAAAAATTCTGTTATTTTTTTCATAAAAAGGGTATGTGTTTTCAAGTATTAACAAATAAAAATTTTTCAATACTAAATTTTATTATGAAATGAGGTAATCGTGTTCCATTTGCAATGAAATTAGCAGGTTAGTTGGAAAAATATAATACACATTAATGAAAAATTTTGAAATTTTTTAAAATAGTGAAATTATTTTCTAACTAAAATAATTAAAGTTATAAATCATAAAAAAATATCTCGACTTTTTAAAAATTTCAAAACTTTACATTACATATTATATTTTTATTAATTAATATGTAAAATTTCATAATAAAATAAAAAAATATTTTATTTTTAAATATAATTTAGTATTTAAAATATTTTATTTATTAACTTAATGAAAATATTGATTTTTTTTATTAAAAAAATAATACGACATTGTTTTAACGGACCAAAAGACATTACATGATTTTATAATAATCTCCAAATTCGAAATTACATTGATTAAGCATCAATTACGTAAGCATTCAGCCATTCACCCAATTCGAGAACATACCATAGTAAAATAAGACGACCATGTCCGACGTGAATGCTCGGAGGACGGCAGTGGGTCCAAATATAAAAGGCCGGTTGTATTTACATATAGCCTCTTTGTTCATTCATATTTCAATTTATTCATAGTCTAATGCATCATTGAGCTCATAACGTTTATCTGAAAAATCATTTAAGCGCCTAACGTTTTAAAGTGATCGCTTAAGTCCCTAACGTTTCTAAAACCGCGTCATTTAAACCCCTAAATCATATATGGCAGCTGACGTGGTAACTTTGACTTTGATGAGAGAGTGGCTGACTTTCCGGCGACTATTTTTCGGCGACGACAGACTTCCGACGATATTTTTTCGGCGATAAATGGCTTTCGACGATACTTTTTCCGACGATGGCAACTTTCCGGCATCATTTTTCCGGCGATGGCTAACTTTCTGCATCATTTTTCCGACGACAGCTGCTGACGTGACGACACTTTTCCGGCGACGGTGCTGACGTGGTGGCAAGTGTAATCCACTCTTTTAGGTGAGAGTGAGTATGTGTATTTGAGGGGCTTAATTGGCGCACTTTTAGAAATGTTAGGGGCTTAAACGGCCACTTCCAAATGTTAGGAGTTTAAATGGTTTTTTGGGCAAACGTTAGGGGCTCATTAGGCCTTTATTCATTATAGTTTTCGTATAGATTGTAGATGCCCACTTTTTTTTCCTTTCACGTGGCACTTAATTAATTTTGCCTTCTCTATTTACATTTAATTTCTTTGATTTATCATAAGCTCAACATAATCATCTTAATTCATTTGTGCCCATCATCTATGTTATAATCATTATAACACATTGTTGACTTTAATTGAAGTCTAATGTATCATTGGTTCCCTCAACTTTATAAAAAAAACTCGCTGCTTTCCTGAACTTTCAAAACGATCACATAGTTCCCTCATCTTTTAAAAAGTGCACTCCATAACTTCTTCAATCTATCTAAACCCTTCTCAGCTCGAAGTGTGTATTACACTTGTCTGCCATGTTTACAGTTGGAAAAGTCAAACTAATCTCCCTTCAACATGTGACATGTAAAAGTTAAAAATGAAAGAAATTTAATGAAGTCTCGAATAACTTTTTATTTTCACTTTTACCATCTTCTACGATTCTCAAATTCCTAACAGTCAAACACTAATTGAGTAACAGTCATACACCAAACCAAAGAGCGGTGTATGGGTCCTGTCGGAAGTCGAACTCCAATGTATGGGTTCTGCCTGAAATTGAGTAATTGAAGGTTTAATTAACGTAAATTTAGACGAAACAAGAGTAAATCATAACTAATTAAGGAGATTTCAATGCCAATTTGAAATTAATTGTGAAATGGAATGAATGGTTGAAAAATAAGGCATTAGCATGAAGGAGGCCGTGAATTGGGTAGCTGGGTTGGGGGTTACTCATTTTTTTTTATATAATGTTTATGGTCAACAATATTTGCTCTTAATTTTCAACTACTCAACGTCATAGGACTAGGAGTTTTGCGGTATATTTTTTTAAAGAAGAGAAATATGTGAGGTCGTTTTAAAAATTTATGAAGACATCTGGTTTTTTGATAAAGTTGAGAGAGCCGATGATGCAGTAGGCCTTCAATTAATAATGTTGTGAACCATCACCTGCTTTAATACACTTTATCCAAAAGTATCGTTTGTCGTTTCTACATTTTTTATGTCTATTAAAAGAAAAGGACCCTTTGTTCATGGAAAAAAAATTTTAGTACCCTTTTCCCGATTTATAATTCTTCAAGACTGTTTTTGAATTGCTAAAACTTAGTGATACTTTTTTAAGAGCTTCCATTTTCTAATCATTTTCCCTACTCAAATTTTGTTGTGTCATCTTTGTAAGGGAAAGTGGCAAATGAGAAAAATAAAACTACAGTGAGAAAGAAAGAGTAAAAAACTAGCATATGCCGAAAAAGAATGACAGATTTGGAGGGAACACTCATCTGAATACATTTGATCTTATACTATATTGTTTGACAAGTGTTTTGACAATGAACTATGACCTTACAATAACTAATTAAATAAAGTCATTTTGTTAATTTGGAATCCTAATTGGCGAAGACAATAACTAAATTGGCGAATTTGATTCTTGTTTGGGTTCTATAGTAATCTTCCAGTGTAAAATGCATAATACACAAAGGAAAGAAATGGTCAAAAGAAAGAGAAAGAAAATCCGAGAATAGCTACTTATACTCAAAAACAATCTATCTATATATATTACTAAAAATAAAGAAATAGTTAATTACTTTTTGCCTTAAATATTTAATTAAATTTTTAATTATTATCTATATATTAATTAACATATAAAAAGATTAATTTTTTCAACATAATTTCTAGATAATCATAAAATATTTTTAATTCAAATTTTACAATTATCTATGAAATTTATCTTTCAACAAATATATATTCTAGATTTATTTTTTATAAATTGAATATACTTATAAATGACCTATCTGTGCATCGCACGAAGCACTACACTAGTTTATATAATTCAAAAAAATGAATGATAAAAAAAATCATGGCCGGTTTGATTTAACTTATTTTGATAATTTTTGTGTCCTCCAAGTAGCTAGAACACAATTGTAACGAAATATTACAAAATTATGAACTTGTAAATTCCTGCTTCTTCCATAACTTTGTTCATGAAAAATGGGCCAGGTGGAGGTGCTTAGGCCCATCAACAGATGTTAAGAGCTTATCTGAAGCAGAAATCTGCTTTTTGCCTAAATGGGTTTTCATCTGCTATTTTTTTTTCTATCAATGGAGCAATGTTATTAAAATCGAACTGGGTGCGAACCGGTGAGATCAATGGTTTATGGTTTAACTGTTTCGACTCAGCTAGTTCAACCGGTCAAATATCTTATAATTACATAAAATATTCTTTAATAAATTACAATTTATATATAAATATACTTTATAGGAATAAAATTTTTATATATAATATTTTTTAGTGAACCGGAATTTTTTTTCAACCGGACCGGATTCTTGACTAGTTCATGATTCAACCGGTTGAACCAGCCGGTTTGATTTGATTTTAATAACCATGCAATGGAGCAAATGTTATTTTCTTTTGCGTATGATAAATGGATGAGTATATATACTTATTTTAACTCTTTCAATGTTTAGAGTTTGAACCTTTGTGGAATCAACTGCTTCATTTTCAAAGCAATGACTTTGACTTTTTTTGCTTATCCCAAAGTTCCATGTTAAATTCACCTTCTGATAGCCAGTCACCGAAAGTCAGTTATTAGTTTTTCTTCTTGTAATTCCGGCCGTCGTTTCTACCTGAAATCACGGTGGTTAGAATCGAGGACTGCTCTTGGAGGGACTCTCCGATGCCTAAGTCAGTGAAGGTTTTGAGAAAATAGTTAAATAGAGTAACAATAAGGAATTAAGAATCACGTACCTTTGGACTTAGGAATTGGAAGTATTTATAGGCTATGGTGCTTGGTCAGCATGTCGTAGAATTCGAATCCCACTAGGACTCATGTATGCTCTTTTCCTCTTCAGGTTATAGATCACCTTCCCAATTAGGACTCATCCTAATTAGCTACAAAATCCGAATCTCCTAAAGATTCGAGATACTTTCCTTATCGGATTAGGAACCCGATCTTAGTGGAGATTACCTCACAAGTTCGGATCAAACGATCAGAACACTATTTATCCTATTGAGCCGGTTATTAAGCACACTCAACCCCCCAATCTCAGCTTCTGTAGGCAGTGACCATCAATGTGAGTACTCCACGCGATATGGCAGTTCAGGCGATATATTTGGTTAGCGTTGACCATCAGTCAACTTTTGCTGATAATGTTATCAGAAGTCCCCCCACAAGTGTTGAAGATGTTTTAGTGTTTCGGTCGGCAACTCTCTGCTACCGGCTAAAAGGGCTCTAAACATTAAAACCATAATCACTAAACGATGAGTTTTATTTAGCTTCTCAAAGAAGCTTGCGTCAATTGATCTAATTCAACCTCATCCATTGATTAAATCAACCATCAAATCATTCGCCCAATGCTAGACACATGTCAATATGTGTCAGTTATCCCGCTTTTAGTATCCCCTTCTTTTGTTTCGTTTTTTCATTCGTTCAATTTTCATCTCTTACAACCATTCTTCGGCAAAAATAAAGCTTTTCCGGCGAACATTCTCCGATGATTCCCTGGCACCACTAATCTTTCACAATCTCTACGAACTCCTTCGCTGTAAACACATGTACTATTTCAATCATTATTTCTCTTTTTCGATCTGCTAATTTTCTGGGCTTAATCATTGTAGAAGATGAACCGCCACTATGTTCTTGTTAATATTTCGAATATTTGTTATTTTGATCTAAAATTGCGCCTCCAATTGAAATAATAATGTCTGTCCACTAACAAACTAGGTTGTTAGTCCCTCCTGACTGAAACTAGGGTTTAGGATCTTTTATTTTTCCTTCAAGGCCCTTGGAAATCTTCAACTTCTTATCTGGTGCTATAAGGAATATCCCAACCTCCTCTACTAGCTCTGGTCTTGCCTTCTTTTCATCATCAGATGATTCGACAACCTTTTGCACTGGATTATCTTTGGTAGTTAGGGAGGTCAAATACACTAGTTTAGCTTTAGTCCGGTTTCCGATGGCCACTGCAACACCTTCCCTAGTCGGAATTTGCAAAACCATGTACAGGGGATTAATTGAGGCGGCGCATCCACATAGGAATGGCCTTCCGAGGATCACGTTGTCGCTAGTGTTGAGATCAGATATAGTAAATTCAATCTCTGCTCTATAATCATGCTTCAAATCACCAACCACAACGTCCATCCTAACATCTCCTAGAGAATTTCCAGCAAAGTCACCTACTCTAAGCTTATCAAAAACTGGTTTGTAGATCATGTTCATGGAGCTGCTAGTATCAATTATTAACATTGTCACCAAATATCCTTCAATGACAGCTTCAATGACAAAAGGATCAGCATGCGGCTGATTCACCATTGTCACCCTCCGATAATCAGCATTAACCTCGGAATCATCAGAATATGGTGGAATCTTGCTATGTAACTTCTTGCCTTCTTTTGAGGTGGTTCAAATTCTGGTCCGCCCGTAATAACCAATATTTTGCCCTTATACTACTTTTTCTTTGGGGCTTCTCCGTCAACTTTCTCCTCCTCAGTTCTAGGTGCCTTAACCGACTCTTTATTTATAGACGAACTGGCTAAATTTTCTTTCATTGATCAAGGCATAAACAGCGTCAGCCGGAAGCTTACAATTATCTGTGCGATGTCCTCTCGCTTTGTGAAACTCACAATATCTCTCCTTGTCAGACCCAAGCACCACTCCATCTGGGATTTTTGCGAACTCGATATTCTTCTTCTCCGGACTTTGCTTGATCGCGAGCAAAATCCGGCTCAAAGGTGTATTGAGTTGAGGCTGATCCGATTGGTTATTCTCGAATCACGGTTTGTTTCTACCAAAACCTCTTGAAGAGTTTTGTCGGACCTGGTCCCTACTTCTGTCATTACATCGAGGAATTTCCCGATCTTCTTTCCTTCTCTTCTGCCGATTTAACTCATCAATCTCCACCAAATTGTTAGCTATGTCGATGAGCTGTGTTATATCAGCTGGCCTCCTAGCTTTTATTTCATTCTACAACTTCTCACTCCTTGTTCCTCTCACCATAGCTTCCTTTGCCGTGTTGAAATCCAAATCGTGCACATTAAGTGCAGCCTCATTGAAATGCTAGATAAAATCTCTCAACGAATCATCCGGCCCCTGAATTATTTCATGAAACTGCTGATTGACAATGCCAGTAGGTGCAGATCTCATAAAGTGCTTGCAAAATTTTTCATTGAGGTCGTCCCAACTTTTAATAGATTCAGTCGGTAAACGACTATACCAAGCTGCAGCAGCACCATCCAACGAGCTAGAGAACCACCTACACTTGTACGCTTCATTTGCACCCGCAATGTCCATCTTGTTGGAATAGTCATTAACATGAAAATATGGATCAGTTTTTCCGTCGTACGCCTTGAAAGGTGGTGTGAACAATAACTTTGGTAGTGGTGTCTCCATAATTTCACTGTTAAACGGTTGCGTATTCTTCTCCCTGTGAGGTTGTTGATAAGGAACCCCATATTTATTTAACCCCTTTTCCAAGTGCTTTTCCAGGAATTTCTCGAACTTGTCTTCTAATATATCGCCATCCCGGCTCAAATCTTGATGAGTACGCTGCAACACGGGTGTGATTGGCTGAGATGGCACAAGCCCGAGATTATTTTGTAAACTCAATCCTCCCTATTATATGAGTGCCACTAAACCTTCAATCATAGCAAGTTGATCAGCAGTAAAACCACCAGAAAGAATTTGTAGCGCAGGCTGATTTATTCCTACAGCACCAGCATTATTCTCTCTCTGTAAAGATGGGGTTGGAGCTTCTACGGCTACCGTCTAGTCTTTGGTTTGAGGCGGCATTTGATTCGATGCATTCTGCGTCGAATTCACACCTCGGGTCGCTTGGTTCCTCTGAGAGCTGGATACATTGAGAAAATTCAATGCAGTAAACTCAATCATCAAATTTCTTCCTGTAGATTGGCTTAGCAAAGGCGCGAGTTGTCCACCCAGAGGTACATATTGTTGCGTAGCTGCATGGTACCTCAGGAGTGAGTTGTGAAGTTCATTTTGTTCCTCTGGTGTTATGCCATATTTGTTTGACAATTGCACCAAAGGATCAAGGCTTTCTACGATATTTGCTTGCAGGGTCCGGAAAGTGGAAGGCACAATTGAATCCGTGGCTGTAG
>CAOJBJ010227363.1:0-10922 GCA_948291685.1 Euphorbia celastroides
TGCTTTCACAGAAGTAGGTAATGCGCTTTTTCAGTTGTCAGATGCGTCATTCCTCTTTTTACTTTACGCGTCCTCTCTCTGTCAGATCGCATTAAATGCGCCCCACTTTTGTCGGAAGATAATAGCTGTCAGTAAGAGAAAGCTATTTTGCATTTAACGCTCCACGTGTGAGAACTTCAGCGAGAGTGACTTCAGTGTATTTGATTTCCATGCTAAGATACTTGATTTCTCAGTGATTGTCAGAGCGAAATCCATCAGTGAGCGCGTCCATCAGCGAACTCTTTCAGCGAGTTGCCTTCACCAGCGAACAGATCCATCAGCGAGCTACTTTGTCAGCGAGCTACCTTCACCAGGTCCATCAACAAGCTCCCTCGTCTGTGAGCTGTCTTCACCAATGTCCATCAGCGTGCTCCTTCCTCAGTGAGCTGCTTTCATCAGCGAAGCTGATCCAACAATATATATATAATGGATTCTTCTTATTTATTAATCAGAATCAAATTTGCAAGTATGTAAGGGATATGTATTGAATATGTATAACATTCGTAATGTCATGCAATAACTCTGTAGAACATATGTAACATATATATAGGGTATATATAATGAATTTGATAAAGTTGTTTTTATTATCAAATTAGTTCGAAATTTTTACGTAAGATATATGTATTGGTGTAATGGATATGTAATGCATATGTAAATGGATGTGTAATACATATGTAAATGGATGTGTAGTAAAATGTTTTTAGATTGTATTAACCATTTTGGTGTAACTTATTTTGAAGTAATTTCTGTTCCACAAAAAATGTAAAAATTCTACTTAAATCAATTCTTTTTTTTTCTGAAAAATGTGATTAAATGAGTTCAATTAAAATTAATTTTTCCCCAAAATTTGGAGTTTCCAATCACACCTTGAAATTCCAGACAAGAATGATATACAGAAAAAACCTATTTTGGGCCAACTTCAACTAATCCTTTTCTTTAGCCCACTTAATTGTGCAAACATTCCATAAGTCAACAAATAAACTTATGAGTAGACCAAATTGGCTGAAAAGTAAATTTACCGGAGTAATTATACGACAACAAGAAACAAAAAGATCATTTTTTGAAGCCTGATTATAAACTCCGCAAGGGCTATATTGAAAATAAAACCATATACAGGTATGTATTAAGATATAGTACAAGTGCTATTATAAGCTTGGATTCTACTTCTGAGATTGTTGTCATGCTTACGGTGGAGAAACACCAAACATTGTGCTCGGTAATGGTACTTAGGATGGATCAAATTTGGAATAACTCGAAAATGAGAAGACAATCTCAAACGAAGCAAAATAGGCAAACCATTGCCCAAATCTAACAAGTCCTCCATGTTTGCTCCAGCTCCATACATTGGCTTGTTTCTTGCTCCCACGTATAACTGGAATAAGCTTGAACTATGGCTCTCTGCATATAGTTTTTGACCCTACACATGTTTCTTCTTACATGTTATATACCTTTCTGAGATATTCGAATTTACGAAGGATGCACTTATGTACTTACATATGAGGTAGCAAAAGGAAGACGACCAAAGAACATTTGCAAAAGAGGAGGATGAATATGAAGACCAAACAACCTTGACTTGTTCTCTATAACTAAATTCAATGAGTAGTTGGTAGTGAGGATCTTAGTTGTAACTCCACTTCCATCCACTCCTTCTCCTAGCCAGAATTCCCTTATTCCTCCCATCTGTTATTTACATAAGCATTGTCAACCGAGTTACAAATTACAGACACCGCTAGACGCAGTTTCTAAAAGTTATGGGCTTGAAAATTAAAGAAAAGTGTACAAATAATAAAATTTTATAAATGTACAAATCACAAATATCTTATGCACATAATTTTATTACTCTATCTAGTTTTTATTAAATTAAGTGACCTTTTTTTTCAAATTTTCAATTTTTCATTGAAGTGTCTTATATGTTTCATGCATAAAATTATCTGGTCCTACCCATTTTGCTCATATTTAATTGAGACAGATTCAAAGCCATAAGTTATTAACTAAAAGGCAAACTAGTAAACTTATGCTCTTATTTAATTAATTAATTTTTTTTTGATAAAATTTAATTAATTAATTTTTATAATCTATGAAATGCCACTTAATAAAAAACAAATGGGGGTATGAAATAGTTTCTTGGTAAAAGTGATTGTTTCGGTAGTTGAAGCGTGAAATGTAAACAAAATTACATAAGAAAGAAATTCAAACGTTTGTTTTTCTCGACAATGTGAGACTATAGATTGAATTTTGAATAGAACATCCAGATTAGTTTTGCTCAAAAAACTTAGATTATGTCGTCAAAATAGAGAAAACTGTTGAGAAGCAGTACGTACCCGGAGAGAAAAGGCAGGAGGCGGGGGCTTAGTGGCAAGATAGAAGATAAGCAAAGCAACACACAAACTCAAAAGAAACCTCCAACACAACTGCAAACAAATCCAAGCACCAGAAGAGCTTCTCCTAAAAGAACAATAAGTCATCCAAAATCCACCTTTGGATCCATAGTAATAATCATCATCCTCTTCTTCCTCTTTAAGCCCATCAACAACGATCAAACGGTTGATGTCGGTTTCATCTCCATTGATACTCTTCTTACCGTCATTCAAGAAACCCGAATTGTTGGAGCCCCGAGAGGAGGAGTAGCGAGAGAGAGTGAGAGCCGAGGCTTCTTCATTGTTGGCATGAGAAATGGTGGAAGGGCTTTGAACGTAGTAGGAACATGGGTATGAGTGGAACAACGTTTCTTGATCTTCACTCTCCATTTTTCTGTGACTTGGTGAGATCATTGTGCTCTTATGTGATCACTAGAGAATATTTCTGACAATATAGCAAAGAGAAGGGCTTTTAAACTTGATACAAAGCATTACTTTTACTAGTGTTACTGATACGTATTTCGGTTTTTGATGGCTAACATTTCTACCAAGACTTGCCAAGTATCCACTAGTTTTTGTAATAAGTGCACAAGGTTCTTCTTTTGCGTGCGGTCTTTGGCTCACTGATCAACTAATTCTTTAAAGTACTTTACTCTAAAGTTAGAAATAGATAGGAACAAAGCTAGTATGAGAGATGATTTTTAGAGGAATGTGTATTTAATCATCATAGTCATCCAAAATTGAATACATGGATGAGATTCACTCAAATGAACTCTAAAATTATTTTTTAACTTTAGAAATCTAATCCTATCTTATATGGTTCTGTTGTTGTACTGTTAACTTTTATTCTTTGTATATACGAATCACATGCTATATTTCTATTATCTTAAACAAAGTATAGTAAGAATAATAAGTCCATAAAAAAACAGGAAAGGACCTTAAAAATAGTTAGATAAAGAAATTCAAAATTGAATATTAAGGGAGAACATGAAAAAAAAAATGATGTCCTGGATCAGTGCAAGGGTGATAGATCTACTTTCTTTACGATTCCGACGGGAAAATGGTCGCAAAAGCAGATATAGAAAGGTCATGTAACATGATTATAATCATAGATGATAGTATTATCAATAAATTATTAACTGATGATTCCGGGCGACCAAGATATGTAAGGCCTAGCGGGGTGCGCTGAATTCAACTAATAGATAACAATAGGATGGATAATGGCTCAAGGTTGTGATGTCAGTTGAGCCAGTATTGTGAATAAAAAGGAAATTTACTGTTTAGGCAGCATGGACTCCTATTCCGTAAAGGAATCTATTTCCCTTGTTCAGCAAGGAAAGAGCATTAATTGAGTCCTAAAAAGAAACAAACTCCGAACTAATCGGGAAAAGCTTAACAACCGAATCCTAGTGAGGTTCGGATTCCCCAAATAGGGAGTAATCAATGCCTATAAATATCCAAGAGCCTAAGATAAAGATGTACGACATTCTAAAACCCTAGCAAAACTCTGCTATTTTCATCTCTCAAAACCTTTTACTGACTTAGACATCAGGGAGTACCCCAAAGAACACCCCCGATTCTAACCTTTGTGTTTGTAGGTGAAAGACGACGGTCAAAGCTAAAGAGCATGGTGACTAAAAGTGGATTTTGGAGACAAAATCATCAATAGCCCTTCAAACTAATCCTATCATGTTGACTAATATACAATTTACATGTTTAATTATTACTTAATTTTATTTACTGTAAAGTAACGTCAACTTTCTTTTATGGAAAAGATAAATCAATAGAATATACCAAGAGAAAGCAATAGCGGATAAGAAATAAACAAATTCAACTCAAAACGATTTATTGAAAAAGCTAAAAGAATTAAATTACAACGAATTACAGTACGCTGACCATCAACTAATTTGCAGAAGTAATTGGAAATAATTTACGACTCTGATTATTGTTTTCATGTACAGAGTATTTTGATTTAACTCAGTTTTGTGAATAGGTTTATGTTGTATTGTGCTTACACTCGATTATTATAGTTTTTTCTTATTACAAGTAATGTCACAAATAAAACAACAATTTATATTCGTTATCCAACCCATATAAATGAAAATTACTACTAATAAATACGTCGATACTAAAAATATATGTTGCAAAGTTCTATGAGCACTAATTCCAATATAATGAAATTCAAAAAGTAAAATGTGACGTCCTCATAAATGTATATCAGATTTTTTTATTTTACATGCTATTATTATTTGGTGTCGCCTATTACCCGGTACATCGTATATAAAATAAATTTCAGACTCGGCCTAGGCCGGGCCTTCAATAAAAAATGAAAATCCAAGTCGAGCCTCGGGTCGGGCGAGGGTTATAATATAAAAACCAAACTCAACCCATACATTATTCGGGTCTAAACGGGTTCGGACCGAACTGGGCTTTAATTTCAAAATCCTTGTCCAAACTCACCAAAATTACCTAGAGTTGAGGCGGCCTCACGGACCGTTAATTTTGTGTCCAGGTCTAATCCCAATTGCGCCGGAACCTTTGTAATAAAGCTCCAAACACCCGTTGATGTAGTGGAAAACATGGTGCGGAAATCATGGTGGTCCTATCACCTATCCAATAGGCTCTTATACTATAATATAAAATTTAAAAGCTTTACACCGAAATGTGCCCGTCCTTTTGACCTAAAAAATGTTAATTAATTCCCAAATCTTCGGAATCATTGCCCTCTAAGCACGCTTTACAATCTCTTTTGTATTGTGTTTATGTTTTCCACTTTTCCATTCTCTTTTGCCCCTTTATGTTCCTTTGCCATTATTTTTGTTTTTGAGTATTCATCTATACTCTCAACTCTACTATTCATCTTCTAATGTTTTCCATGTTGCTTTCAAGCTACTAAATTTACAATTGGGCATTTGTCATATCACTTCTTGAAAAAGATATGCATTCTCAAAATTTCCTAAGTTTTAATAATCAAATAAAATAATTATTTTTTCTAATTACCAAGAAAAACCAATTTTATTTCAAACAACTTGAAATTTTTTTGGTCAAGCAGTGTATTTATAGTGTACATAATATGTAAAATTCCAAATACATATATTGAACAAATGATAAATTAGAGGAAAAGGAAGAGAGAATAATATGGATATAAATTATAATATAGGATGGATTGTAATAGAAGGCTGCCAATATATATGCTAAGAAAAATAAGTTATGATTGCACGTAATTATATTTGTAACAATATTGATAATTAATTCAGGTATGTTAAAGCAGCTTTTATTTGCTTTTTTGTCAAGACATTATGAATGCCGCTGATTTACCACCTTAATCATTATCATTTACATTTATACCAAAACCACCTACACTCTACCTAATTATACCACCTTGCATTTAAATTAGTTAAATTTCTTTTTAGTTCTATTTTATGATACAAATGTAGAATACAGAATCAATAAATAAATTCACCAAAAAAATAAGAGTCATGTGCAGACATTATAAAAGAGTCATAGTTCTTTTACTTCTGAATTTCTCTGTCAACTAGGACAAAGCAGATACGATCTTTCATTTTTATGATTACTAAAGATTTGATAGTTAACTATCTTGTATCTATACCAAACATATTTAGAATAGACTCTAGATCCAAAATTTAAGCAACTACATTCATGACTTTGACTTGAAAGTTACAAGTTACACGAGTCATATTTTAGGGAAATTATGAACATGTTTAATTAATTTTAGAATATTAACATGTTGGAGTAATTGAGAAATCAGTAGCAGCCCCTTCACAATGTTTTAACACATACTCTGAGTTTTTCACCTCCTCTGACTATTTTTTGTGTTCAAACCAAAAAACGATCAACCTAAAAATAATATATATGCGTAAAATCCTCTTAAATTACATTGAATTCAAGTAATTTCTAATTCCTTAGTGACATTGAGCAAAAGCAACAGTAAAATGATACTTAATTTTAAAAAAGATACAATTTTAAGTGATGTTTATTTCTTTTTCCAATATTAGAAACTACGAATATAAACAAAAAAAAGAAAAAAATAAGCCAACAACTTGTGTGTATGGTGAATGTAGAGCACAAGCTAGAGGAACATTTTGTTATTTACTGATGCTAAAACTTTCAAAATTCTATGAAGGGCAATCAACAACTAAAAATGAGATTCGATGGTGAAAAATGAAAATTAATTTGAGATTAGCGACTTGATAATGTCTCAAGAGATTCAGCTTCCAATACATGGAGCTTCAGCGGAAGAAATTAATGGACAACCTTTTAAGTCAAGTTGGACCAGTTTCTTTAAATTTGAAATGGAGATGGGCAATTCTCTTAAACCACTTTCCGATTCCTCTAAAGATTCCAGATTCCCGAAATTGTCCGGTAACTTCTTGAGACTTGGAAATTTTGACAAGTTTAATCGTTTCAAAGATACCAAATTGCAAATGCTACTTGGAAGAGATGTTCACATGATTCCAAGGTTTCAAATGAGTGAGATGGCCGATTGTTGAGGGCAGTTGCCTTAATCCACTCTCACTCAATTCCAATTCCTTAATGCTGCTGGGAATGATAACAAAGGCTTTTGCACCATTTCACATCTAATCGAGTTAGCTTTGTTAGATGTTCTCTGGATGTTCCAATTTCTTCCAAACTGTAACATGAAGTCAGCTCTAGTACTTCCATATTAGGAGCCATTGCCAAATCTGAGATCTTGCTTCGTTTCTTACTATCAAACAAGTCGATGCATTTCAAATTATTAAGAGGCTGCAATAGAAAAAGAATCAATGAATTTAAGTACATGAACAACAAAATAAATGCAATTCCGTGAACTTGTGATAATTTCACGCATCTCATATTTTCATATTATGATATACTCTATATTTTCGACAATTTAATACTCCCTCCATATTTTTTCAAGTGTCTACTTAATAGAATCATCAAAACCAATAAAATATTTATTACACTGTTGAAATGACTGATTTATAACTTTGATACACAGTTTCTTTAAAATTTATAAATTTTCGGAAAACAATTCATAAGTTTTATACATAATTATTAACAACTCTAAGAAAAAAATATCTAAGTTGAATCAATAAGTACTTTAATGATTTAATCCATCAATTCTAAGAGAATCCAATGTATAGAAAAACCAGGAGAATCTGTATAGAAAATGAAATGAATTCTCTATACGAAAAGTTTGGGTTGGAAAAGAAGGATTGTACCTTAGTCCAAATTAGTTGTTTGAGATGGGGTCCAAACAAGTGAAGTTCAACCAGCTTTGTGGCATTATAATTGACGGGTAAAGAGTCCAAAGGGTAAGAATCCTAATCCAGATATCCGGGAGAAATTCAAGACCCATAGGAATGTTTATTGGATAACAATCTGAGTTTGTGCATTGAGGACTCACATCTATTCTATCTTCAATCATCTCTTTGTACCATTGTATTGATATAGCTTCCACATTTTCACTCCCCTGTGACAACCAATTTTAGTAACTTCAGTTATAAAATTAGCCCCAAATTCTTCTTTTCCAATTTGCCCTATGTGTGCTTTCAGTTGGAGGGAGAAAATCAGAAAATAGTATTTTTTTTTTAAAAAAAAAAGTCCATGCCAAATAATTGTTAACGTGCTTCTAACAAGAACTGATAGTTAGAGGAGACAATGAGTTATTTGGACTAAGGTAAAGATATCATGATATCAAAGGTTGGTAAAGTTGAGACAATCTCAACAATTTATTGAATCTTAATGGTTGAAATTTGATCTATTTTGTAGACCCCACATGTACCAATAATTAAATTTCAACCATTAGATTCAACTTTACTAACTTTAGAGAATCCTTTTCCATATCGCTCAACAAAAAGAATAATAGCAATCTTACTCTATTATTTGTCAATGCATCTTTGAAGTCACTACTTGTTCATATTCTGCTCTGTTATTGTTGGTTGCTTCGTTTCTCTTCAACAATAATCTCCTTGCCCATTTGCTCCACCAAGTCAAGCATTACAATTCTTCCTTCTGTTTCACTTACTAGAGACTTCTCAATAAGGCGATCGATTCCAATATTTGCATGGAAACCCCAAGCTTCTACAATATTTTCCACAAGAAGCCTCTCCCTCCCTTTACAAAAGCACGCAATATCGAGAAAAATATTCTTTTCTTCCCAATCAAGTCCACTATGATTTACTCTTAGAATATCTTGAATTTCTAACGGAGTGATTGTATGAAATTTTCTCAATGCATCTTCCCAATATCTTATCGTTTTGTCTTTAAGTTCAGATCCTAAAACGATAAGAGCTAAGGGAACACCATGGGCATATCTTACGACAATTTTGGATAACTCTTCATATTCCTTTTTGGGAATATTTTGACCAAAGGTATGCCAACTGAAGAGTTGAAGAGCTTCATCATCCTTCAATGGTTTCACTTCATATATGTCACTTTTCATGTTCATTTTGTGAAGCACTTGTCGATCTCGACTTGTCACAATGATTCTACTCCCAGGGCAAAATGAGTTTGGATATAAGCCTCTATCTTCAAGTAATGATTTTAGTTGCATAGATGTATGTACATCATCTAAGACGATTAAGACCCTTTTTCGTTCAAGTCTCCTTTTGATAGAGTGATGAATTGAATGGTATGAACTAGTATTTATATCCTTATCCCCTAATACTTCTCTAATGATCTTGTCTTTCAAATTGTCTAGTCCACATTTTGTGCTTAGTGTTTCCCTCACATTTGATACAAAGCAATGACAGTCGAACTTGTCTATCATTTTTTCAAATAATTTTCCGGCAATAGTTGTTTTGCCTATACCTCCCATTCCCCAAATTCCTATCATTCTCACATCTTTTCCATACTCTATGTATAACATAGACTCCACATCTCTGATACGTGAATTCATTCCGAACAAACCATTGTCACGAAAATCATTTGAGCAACTTTCTACTAGTTTCATGGAAACTTCATTCACAATCGCATCAATTAATATCGCATCATTTCAGTTTGCAAATAAATAACAAATAGTGAGTAAAACCCCTCGTTTGGAGTCCTAATGTTTTAAAAAAATTAGTTCGTACAAATGAACTAAATCGATTTGAAGAATTTTTAAAAATGCTGATTTAAACACACCAAAAATGTTACATATGATTTTAATATTGACATATATAGCACTACATGTATATGACTATGTTGGAGTCACTCACTCATTTAGTGAAGGAGACAAGTAATTTACCATAATTTGAAAAGCACATCTATATATTATTAAAAGGAAAAGAGTCTTGAATTACCTTTTTACCCTTATTATGTATTTTAGTTAAATCTTGAAATTCTAAAACCAATTAATTACTAAAATCCTTTGCATATGACAAGTATGACAATTAAATTCTAAAATTCATATATAATAAGATATCCAAGAAATAGGAGATACAACATTTAAAATTTCTAAAATTCATCCACTTATTTACTAATATCCTATGCACCTCACCAATATTATATTCTAAAGATATTTTAAAATTTTAAATTAATTCTCAAATTCAACCAACTAATAATAGATATTATGCTTACATCTAATATCCTAAAAAATAGAGATAAGGAGATTCATAATATAATAATTTAAATTTTAGAGATTTAAATTTTATCTAATCATGTTTTTGAGTTGTACTATATAAAAAAAATTTTACACGAGTCTATTTTAGAATATTGCATTAACCCAAAATCTAAACCAACAAAACATGAATGAAAGTTAACATTTTCATCAAGGACAGTATTGGAAGGTCAATGCCCAAAAGTGTATATTGAATTTGTTTGAATTAGTCCCTTATATCAAATTGGTGAAATTGTGGGGACTATAGTGATGTGCAGAGTTATTTTATTAATGAAAACTGTTGAAAATTTTGGTTTATTATTTCAGAAGAATTATTTTTTGTGGTATAAAATTTAAGTTATAATTTTGAAGAAAATTTATTTTAAATTTATGATATTATATTTTTTGTTATAGAAATGTATTTTTGGTGTCCGTGCTCATATTAATGAGGCCTCTAAGAGGCAATTATATGCCTTATGTTTTTTTATTATAAAATGAACTTATGTTGATATTTCAAGTGTTTTATTTTTATGTTTTGACATTTACTATAGTTTGGTGCGTTTTACATCAAATTTGTAACAGTCTTTGTTGTTTCGTTCAACTGCTTCTATTAATAGTTTTTATTGGTTTTAATTTTGTAACGGTAATTGGTTTACAAGCATATATTATATAATTAAGTAGCCATTATATTTCTTTGAGAGATGAATTTTCCTATTGCCTATATATATATGGGTGGCAGAATGGTAGAGAATGGTAAAAAAAAAAACAAATTGTTTTGTTCTTAATTAGAATCTCTTACTGTAACGACCCGAAAATCTCTTATTTCATTAGTACCTTAATCATATAGAAAAGAAATCGAGTTAAGCATGCATTCGGGTCGTTAACATGGTATTAGAATTATGTAAGTGAGTTTAGAGGTCGATGGGAACGAGGTCGTGCGTCAC
>CAOJBJ010227413.1:0-10672 GCA_948291685.1 Euphorbia celastroides
AGGGGGGTTAATTTGGGTTGTAAACTGTAATGGAGTGGTTAAACTGGGATTAAGGAAAATTTGAGGAGTGGATATTTGAGTGATAAATTAAAGAAAAATGAGAAAAGGATAAGGATGACTGAGTAAAAAGTGGGGCCCGGGAAAATAATATCTACTCTCACAGCTCAATTATTGAAGGGGACAAGTTGATGTGTAGTTACCACGTGTCATTGTTTGTCCTATCTGATGGACATATGTGGGGGCCAGTAAGATGAAAACTGCGTTAATGACATGTTTGGCGCAGCCGTTAACTGTTACTGCTATTAATTACGGATAGTTATTGCAGTTAGCTGTTAATTATTGACTGTTTGTTGTTGTGGTTTGCTGTTCATCATCACCTATATATTATTTAGTGTTTGGAGAAATTATTAAGTGCAGGTTCAAATAGAAAGTAAAATAACACATATGAGTATGATGTAAAGAAAATAATACATAAAGGAATTAATATAAAATATCAAAAACAATACGCAAAGACCCTCAGCAGAGGGATGATGATTGGGGATCTATTGGAGGGTGAATACCCTCTTTCCGACCTGGAGTAGTTTTTTTCCCCCCCGGGTTCCTTCGGCTCATGGTTGACGACATTTGGGGAATTTCCTTTCCTCGTTTTGTTGTTGTTGTTGCTTAGCCCTTGTGGCACCTCTTACTCACCAAAAAAAA
The DNA here is from genome assembly GCA_948291685.1 of Euphorbia celastroides. Classification (NCBI taxonomy): domain Eukaryota; kingdom Viridiplantae; phylum Streptophyta; class Magnoliopsida; order Malpighiales; family Euphorbiaceae; genus Euphorbia; species Euphorbia celastroides. The sequence goes on from CAOJBJ010227413.1 coordinate 700, forward strand.
AAGGACAGAAAGCCAGCTCTTTTTACAGTCATCCAATAATGCTACACTCACAGCAAGTTAACTAGCTAAAAACTATTGAGTTAGCTCTCATTCTAATTTTATTTTCTATTCCTGATTGAGATCGACCGATTATGTTTCTTTACAGATTTTGAATTTGCTTTTCAATCTACCTTTTTTTTTGGGCTTTTTTCAAAACACCGTACTCTGGGACGGCGGGAGGGGGGCCGGCGGGAGCCATTGTCCTCCCCAATTATTGGCGATTTTGGTAAGTTTGGTATTTTGTCCCTCTCGAAATCTGGCCGGAAATTGCAGAGATAGGGGAAAAGAGAAACCTAGCCGCGTGGAATTTGATTTTGATGTTGTTTTTAATGTGCAATTTCCATTTGTTAGTTGTTTGGATTGAATTTATATATTGGTCGGAATTTTTGGTCAGAATTTTTCACCAGCGGTTGACAGTGGTCGGCCGGACTGTCCCCCTCGAGCTCCAATCCTGGCTCCGTCACTGCTATAGGACCAGCAAGAAATTTTTCTTATTCGGGAGAGGTGCAATAAGGTTCAAACTTATTGTACAAAAATAACGGTCTTGGAATCCTTGCAAGATACTAGCTCACACAAAAAGTGCGGAAAAATATAACGTGTTAGATAGTATCGATTCAGAAGAAATTTTGTTTTATACTTGTGACTTAATTGAAATAAAAAAAAATACACAAGAAATTGGAAATGTCACATACTGTATCAACAACAAAAGACGGGGGATTACAGGTGTCGGGCATCAACGCTGATAAAAAGACACCGCAGGCAATTTTTTCGGGGTAAATTTCCATGGCATGTGCAATGTTCATGCCACCAAAACTATGGCCAACAAGCACAACTCGTTCTTCGAGGGGCAGAGATGCCAAGAAATCCCGAAGAGGCTCGCTGTATTCATCGAGTGTGTAAACATCATCGATCCTCTTCATGTTTCTGCCGGAAGCCGCCATGTCGAAGGCGGTGACATGGTGGCCGGCCGCCTCGAGCAGTGGCTTCACTTTGCACCAACACCAAGCTCCATGGTTTACTCCGTGGATTAGTACTAAATGCTTTTGTTTTTGTGCCATTAAGCTATATAATTGAAGTTTAATTTGCTTAGAAATTATTGTTGATTTGTATAGGTGAAATTAGTGCCTTGTAAAGATGAATTTATATAAGTTAAATTACATAACACATGATATTTTCAGTACCGAAACACCTTTTAAAATGGAAAAGTTTTAAACGTTCACGTTTTGCCATGTATTTTTTTTTTTTTTGAAATATTAATAAATCCTTGAAAAGGTTGGGTGTCGAACCCAAGACCTCCCACCAATATGTTGGAAAGTGTACCACTTGACCAAAGACCAATTGGTAACGTTTTGCCATCTATATATATAAACTTAATCATTCACAATATTGGGAAAATACCAATGAGATAATTATCTATTCAGAGGTTACAATTTAATATTTTTTTGCTTATTTATAACCCCGTCGATTATGAAAACTGAATATAAGATAAAATGAGAAATATTGCTTCATATAGTAAGAAAATTCATTATGATTCGGGCATCATTTGTTTAGTTCAATTAATAACAAAGGGCAATTATATGCTCCTATTATAATATGGATAAACGCTAAATCTTTTTTTTGGTTGACTATTTGTTGTAGTTCATTAGTTTTTGTCTTCTGATTAAGTGTTGATAACATCAATTATTTAGTGGTAAATGTTTTTAATGGTTGTATTGTCTTTAAGATGAAATAATTTTTTAGTACGATTAATGTATATATAGCTCCCTTCAAATCAAAGCTTTTGCAATTTTATTAAGAAAAATATGTGTATTGGCACTATAAGAGTTGTTTTAGTGGTGAAACGAGTTTTACTATATGCACTTTTTAATGGAGATCAAATTTGCCACTAAACAATTGATTTATAGCAGTTCTTACCCACTAAAAATAGTGTTCCGTCGTAAAAAGATTTTGCCGCTACAAAGAATTGTTTCAGAGGCCATGAATTTTGTATAAAATGGTACTTTTTAGTGACAAAATATGTTTCGTCACTATTTAGAAAGTTTATAGTGGCGAAAAGTATTTCTTTTCACAAAATCTTCTAAAAGGCGCATCTATAGAAGCGAAGTTAATTTCCGCCACAAAAGCATAGGAGCAAAAATGGAACTTTTGTTGAGAAAATTTCCCTTACTAAAAGCTTGCCCGATTTCTTGTAGTGTAAACATCCATAGTACTGATCAATTTATCGAAAAATTATACAAAGAGCTGGATTTTTTATACATTGCTCTTATTCATTCATTATTAATGAAATAAATAATTAATTAAGTGATAATTAATAACTAACAGTTGGATAAGAGCATGATAGAAAAAGTCTGTATAAATTCCCAAATTTATCATATATCATTAATAGTTGATTTCTAATGCTTTATGTGGCTAGCGTTCGTACCAAAATGTGAGATTCCTAGCAAGTATATCAGGACCTATTGTGATAGTGGTGAGTACAAGGTTATTCCCACAGGGAGTAGGTCGTGATCAGTGTGTGAACCATCTTATCATCGGTGGTAGGTTTATCAATTTAGCGGAGAGTTGAGTGGTTAAATTAATTTTGCTGAATCAATAAATAAAACACAACAAGATGATGATAAAATCAATTAAAAAAACAAGTACAATCTCCTGCAAGTTGTTGTGCACTGTGCATTAGCTTCCTTCTTCAGTTTCACTAAGCTAAGATTAAAGGGAGTCTTGTTTCTTATTCAGTTTCACTAAGCTAAGATTAAAGGGAGTCTTGTTTCTTATTCAGTTTTCCAAGACTATTCAATCTTGCATTAAGCGTATATTCTTAGTCACAACATCATTTTCACACTATCTACTATTACCCTTCGGCTTCTAGTCATTCATGCTTCTAGTTAAGGGTTCGATCCTAGTAACGTCTTTTTCAGTTATATTACTAGGACTTAATCAAGAATGAGCTCTTGTTCTTGATGGGATTAATTCATTAACTAGAAGACCACTAATTCAGCAAACTACACGATAATGAAGAAGGAGGAATCTGTTACAACAACCTTAACCGAAGATCGTACCTAGGAGAATCTACTCACTCATGACAGAAGCGAAATAAGCATCCATAAATGCAAGCTTAATATGCATCCATCCAATAGCAGTAATGACGAGAGAACAAAACACAAAATTATCTCAATATGGGGATCGGTCCCGAAAATATCTTAAGTGAGAATATTTATATCCCTTACAAACCAAAAGCTAACCAATTAGATTTGGTTAGGAACCAACTAAACAAGTCTTAGTTACTGTCTTAACTAAGCTTAACACAACACAAAAAGTTAATTTGGCAATGTTCCGCCAACTAATTAGGACTAAAACAATTAAATTTTAGTTCCCAAAACAAAAGAGAAGATGTGGCACAAAAAGAGCCAAATATTGATACAATAAAGAAATGGCTAGATAGTACAAAAACCATTCTTTGTCAGCTACCCCCACTGGTTCCCGTCCTATCACTGTGGTGCCCAATGTTTGCTCGCCACGTCGGCTGCTCCTTTTTCCATGCAGCTCCAAATCCCGTTTAAAGTTTCTTTGGAGCCCAAAAATCTTGCTTTTGCTCCACAACACTGCACTTTCTCATATCCTGCAATAATCTCATAATATCCAACAAATGAGTTTCAAGTTGGCTAAAAATTGCTTAAAATTGCTATGGAAATTATGGCTAAATATTGTGCTATCAGCTAGAAAATATTTATAATATCTCTATATGATGGGAATTATTATAATTATTATAATTAACTTTAATAACATCTTTAAGTGGAGTATATATAAAATCTGGACGAACATGTAGCGATATGGACAGGATAAGAGGCAAGTTGGTCTTTTAAAGCAAAATTTTATTATAATTACTATTACATAAAACAAATTATGCACTATTGCTCAATAATGCCACATTTAAAAATACCCACAACCCCACTTACCTAATTTTGTCTTTATATAAAAAATTATAATATTTAACTGCTAATTATTGTTGAAAAGCATCTTTCAACCCCAATAACAACAAGCGTATGAGTCCATAAACATTAAGCATAATTAATAGCTATGCTAGAGAGACAATCAACCAATTCTTGAGGCTTAGAGAACATAGACATGTGGTCTGAATCTTGAATGGTAAAAACTTCGTCAACACTATAGTTTTCAATCATCCAATTTTGGAATTCCATTTCTATAGACTTGTCTTTTGTGCATATAATGTAGACTCGCCGAACCGATCCATATCCTTCGCTTGTAAAATTTTTCGCCCTCGATAAATCATATGTAAATGCTGATGTTGTCCTCACCAAAAGTTTTGCTAACTCGAGATTCTGAATTTTATTTTTAAGTCTCAAGTAGCCATAGAAAGAACAGTAAATCATAACGAAAACGAGAATATAAGTATCAAGATGGATTACCTCAATCGGGCTTAATTGGTAAAGGTTGGCGGCTAAGAATTTTGGGCCAACAGAAATTTTCGTTAGATGTGGTAAAGTGCTGTTGTATGGCGAAAACTCACAGTCCAACCATGCATCTTTTGGTTGTGTTTCGTTGTACTAACCCATGAAATAAAATAATAGATCCTGAGTTAAAGATGGATCTTAAAACAAAGTAAAAAGTATGTAACAAATCATACTTTAATCTAGTAAAAAGTACTTCTTGGATAATTTGCATTGAAAACTGAAAGATGGTTTTACGAAATAAAGGCGTAATTACTTTAAACTCGAAAAAAATGATAACAAATGATCTTTGAGTAATTTTTTTTGAAAAACATGATCTTTGAGTAATATATATTCTTGTTAAATTGTATGGATATATTGTTATCACTTTAAAGTTATATTTTTGTATAACTCAAAATATTCTGAGTTTATATGTTTACTCAAAATACATAGAGAGTCAATCTGAAATTGCTTTTTTCATATTGTTGACCTCCAAAACTTTTTTTCAATCTTTCTCTCCAAAGTACCATCAAAATAATCATACCCTATATTATAAGTGTAAGATAAAGTATCAAATTCAAAAGCATAGAGATTTTATCAGAGATTAAGAACCTTATCCATGATAAAAGATGGCCGGTGATCGGTATCCGGCAAGTAGGCCGATAAAAAGACGGCCACCACAATTTTTTCGGGAAAATTTTCCATTGCAAGAGCCAAATTGAAGCCACCAAGGCTATGGCCAACAAGTATAACTCTTTCTTGTGGTGGTAAAGATGCCAAGAAGTCCAAAAGAGGCTTTGTATATTCAGCAATAGTTTGAATTTCTTCTATTGCCGCCATGTGGACGCCGGAAGCTGCCATGTCAAGGGCGGTCACGCGGTGGCCGGCTGCCTCGAGCAGTGCTTTGACCTTGTACCAACACCAGGCTCCATGGCCGGCCCCGTGGACTAATACTATGTGTTTATTTCCCATTTTTGGATAAGTTGAAATGTTGATTTGATGTGAAATGAGGGTATTGTAATGGGATTTATATACTACATTTTGTGACATTTTCAGCCAATAAACATTATTTAAAATTGGATTTTTGTTAAATTAAATAAACAAATTTTTCCACATAATCTCTTGAATCTTTAGGGTTAGACAACATGGACATATGATCATAAGCCTTAATGTTGAGAACTTGATCAACAGGATAATTTATAATCATCAAAGTTTACATGGTCAATAATGTAGACTCGTTTAACTGATTTATTTTTTTTATGAACTGATCTATATCTTTCTCTTGCAAAGTTAGCTGCTTTTCTCTCTCATACTAAAAGCTGACACACGACATTTAAAGAGTAAACTGTCACCTTTTTTAAAAAGTTGTGGGAGTTACGAGAATATTTTCAAAGTTTACAGGCGCAACATAATTTTGAGAATAAATTCGAAGAACTACTAGTACATTAAACCTTTACTTTATGCACAAATTATTTTTGTTTTCTAATTATGACTTGTTGTTGTGGTATATATTTGTTTTATAGGTTTTCATATAAGGTTCTTTTTTTTTGGACTGAATGGCTAACGACATAATTGAACTGAACTAAACTAAAACTGAAACTTATTTGAAACTTGTTGATTGAAATTTATTTGATACTCATTGAAACTTATTGAAACTTGATGAAACTAAAACTTACATAAAACTAATCAAAATTAAATGATGTTTCAAAAATATTTCAGATTTGTTGATAGTTATTGAAATTTAATGATACTTAATAGACTTCTAATGGAAGTCTAATGAAATAGAACTTAAAGAAGCTGGATGAAACTGAACTGAATTGAATTGAATGGAGTTGAACTGAATGTAAAATAAGTTGAAAAATATATAGTCAAAATAATGTTTCTCTCCCATTGCAACGTGCATTTTTTAAATCAAATGATACAATAAATAGACTTTACGATTACTTATTATTTGTGATAGTGATATATAATGCGACTTCTAGCTTATTATTTAAGTAGAAATTTCTGGAGTAACTCACGCAATGACAGCAATGATAATAACATGCCATGATAACAAAGTAGACTATGACCAAATACATACTATAATTTCTAGACCCCAAAACTTTGAAATAATTAAAATTAATTATAAATACTTATAGAACCAAGTTTTATATTATTAAGTTCCAATGCACATATTAACGAAAATTTAAAGCTTAGGTATAGCTAATGGCTATGTATGAAAGATAAGTACTCAAATCTTTCGGGTTAGATAACATCGACATGTGATCAGCAACTTGAATGTTGAAAACTTGATCGACTGGATAATTTGCAATCATCGAAGTTTGATAATCAAGAGTTATAGCCAAATCCTCTGTAGCTGTAATATAAACTCGTTTAACTGATCCATATCGTTCACTTGTAAAATATCTCGCCGTTCGTAGATCATTGAGAAGAAATGATGATGGTCTTGCTAAAGTCTTCGATAACTCATAGTCCTGAAAATATGTCTATTAGTTTTTCAAATTTCTTGTTACATCTAATACACAAGCTTAATCAAATATGTACTATAATCGAAGAAAAAGGTTCGAGTGATATATACCTCAACACGGCTTAGATTGTAAACATTAGTAGCTAACGATAGCTGGCCAGCGTAAAATTTTTCATAATCAGGAGAGGTACAATAAGGTTCGAACCTAGTGTCCAAAAATAGCGGTCTTGGAGTCTTTGCAAGATACTAGTTCATCAAACAAACCCGAAAATCACTATGTATTTGATATATTTGATTCCGAAGAAATTTTGTTGAATAATAATGATAAACAGCAAAGACAAAAATACACAAAAAAGTGGGATGTCACGTACCCTATCAACAACAAAAGATGGGGGATTTTGGGTATCTGGCATGAACCCCGATAAAACGACACCACAGGCGATCTTTTCGGGGAAAATTTCCATGGCATGTGCAATGTTCATGCCACCGAAACTATGCCCAACCAGTACAATTTTTTCATTCAATGGTAGAGAGGCCAAGAAATCCCGAAGAGACTCGCTATATTCATCGAGTGTGTAAACATCATCGATCCTTCTGCCGGAAGCCGCCATGTCGAGGGCGGTGACATGGTGGCCGGCCGCCTCGAGGAGTGGCTTCACTTTTTACCAACACCAAGCTCCATGACATACTCCATGTACTAAAACTATATGAAGTGAGTGCATTGTAAAGATTTTTTTAACATAAATTCAATTAATTGTTGGTGATATTATAGTCTTAAGTCTTAACTCTTAAAACATTATTCTAAAATGGAAGAATTTTACACATTCACGATTTACCATGTACATATATTGAACAGGAAACTCAATCATTCACAATATTCGGGAAAAATCCAAAAAAAACTTTATCCGTTCAAAGATTACATTTTAATAGTTTTTCTTCTTATTCATAACCCATCAATTACAAAAAATGTAGATAAAATTAGAAAATTTCTTTATATAAGCAGATCCATTATGAGTTGGGCATCATTTGTTTAATTTATTTTTTTTTTTTTTGAAAAACAATTAAAAATTCCAAACTCATTTGATTTGACATTACTCCAATCGCAACAAATAAAACTATATCAACACCAATTAATCTAATGTTTGAGTTTGTCTTACAATTTCGATCTCCAATAGAACTTCGGGTTCAAGTATTTTTTTCTACTGATGTCAACAGGGTTTGGTGTGGTTTATATAACCTCCACTCCACACCCAATATTTTTGGTGGTTTCCGGGAATTCTCATCTGATGTTTCGGGAATATTTTACATCTATTCCACATCCATACGGTTTCGGTTGGGTTTCGGGGAATCTTCATCCAAATTTTAAAGTTGATATTTTTTGTATTATAAGTGAATTATTCATCATATTTTTCTATAGTATTGAATTTTTTTTGAATAATTAGTATAGTATTGAAATTAAAATTACAATTCGATATTTAGCTCCATATCAAAATAGTAAAATAGTAAAACAAGAAAAGAGATTGACATAAGAATCCATCATGCAACAATATTATAATTACACCGGTTTTTATAAATTATGTCATAATAAATTATATGTCCATAAAAAATAATTTATGTTTACATAATTTTGAGGATATTATAGTTTTTTTTCACGGGGATTCATTCAGAGGCGATCAGGGATCCCCACAGTTCAGATATAGCTCCACCCACAACCGCCTGTAAATTTTTATCGGTGGTAAACTTATCCTCACACCCACCCGTGCGGTCGCAACTTTTGATCATTCCCACGCCCATCGATTCGGATCCCCACGGTTTTCGAATAATCCCCACCCAATTGACATCCCTATTTTTCCCTTCTTATATTGGCAACTCGTGAATTATATCTTAACTACTATACTCTTCAATACACAAAAGTTATTGTGGTCGTAGCAACTCTCATAAAATCTTTTTATTAAAAATTACAAAAGAATGACCAAAAAATTAAGGGCTAATTTGACATAGGTTTTCATAGTTTGTTTTTTCCAAAAACTCCATTTTCAAACTTTTTCTATAAATTTTGATTTTGAAAAAGTTGATCAGAACATTCCTAATCACTCTTTCTAGTTCCTTTTGTTAGTCATCCTAGGTTATTTCATAGTTTTTAATAAATATTAAATTAAAGCGGTTTTCAAAAAAAATATTAAATTAAAGCCATTAAACCCTCTAATAACAATTAAGTTAAAATAATACATTAATGATTTGTTTGACATTTCTCTCCTTTCAAGTCAATGAAAAAGCATGTCATATAAACTTTTTATCTCTTTTTATTGCGATTAAATTGTTTTTAATATGGATAAAATTAGAACATAGGACTTAATGGCACCCATTGCGTAGCGGCTCGAACCACGACATTTGAACTAAACAATAAGGATAGGTGATAGGCTGATAAACAAAAAGATGAATGAAATTTGTTCTTGAATGTCTAGCATTTGAAACCGAAGGAAGTAATTAGTATGAAGGGTTAAAGTGTGTTGTTTAAATTTGATTAGTAGCGTCATCAAAATTTGTCTTTTGACTTATTGAGATAATTGTTATTTGTTAAGGATGTAGCATTGAAAGGGATGGGAAAAAGAGTAAAACATAAGGTAAATTTAGTTTCAGAAACGTAAAATAAAACCTGCAGAGTAAAGAAGGTGAAAATTGAGCAAAAGAAATAATTACTGCCGGTGACTGTTGATCGGCGGCCGGCGATATGCAAGTATTGTATGAATTGTTGGGCTTTCCTTTGACACTGTTCATTTACTTAGTGGCTTTCCTACGGAGTTGATGGGCCTAGGTTATGTACATAAGTCCGAGTGACTATGTGTGAAAAAGTCTGAACGTTCCATTATTTTTCTCCTCCATCCTATTTTACAGAATTTACAATATTTTTCTCTATATTTATTCCATTTTCATTTTAAAATCTTATTATTTTATTACTATTATATTATCATAGTTAGTTTAAACATAAAAAATAACCTATAAAACAGTAAAAGAATACTTG
>CAOJBJ010227423.1:0-10640 GCA_948291685.1 Euphorbia celastroides
GAACAATCATCTCACCGAAGGGAAGGTGAAAAGTATGGGTCACCTCAGACCATCTCTCAACAAGTGCGGTGACCGCCGTCCTCGATGTACGGAAACGAAATGAGGGAATAGACTGGACGATATCACTGAAGCCAGTCTCCTCGATCCAGCCTCGCAACATGTCGTTCCCCTTTATTTGATCCCACCATTGTCTACACCTCTGCAATGCGCCTAAGTGCTTGTGCAAATGCATCTGCATCACGCACGAAGGAACAACGCGATTAGAAGACGAAAAAGGGGAATCAGAAGCAAAATGGAAAAAGGAAATCGGCACCGAATTCAACCATTCGGTACCGAATACATTGAATTCGGTACAAAACGAAGCGCTTCAGAAACAGACAAGTAACAGTTGAATTTGGTGCCGAATTGATCTAAAACGGCGCCACTTAGCGGGACAACGGTGCCGTTTAAAGACAAGACGGCACCGAATTGTTCTTCCTAACCCAGAAAACCCGAAACCCCTCTTTTCCTATCTTCCAAATCCGATCAATTTTCTAGCCAAAACTAGCTCTAAATGATTCGTTCTACCCTAAATCAACCCTAGAATCAGTTTTAAGCCGGAAGCGTGCATCAATTTTGAATTTCTACCAATTTTTGACCTAAACTCGAAATCTAGAAATTTCACAACCAAAACTGAAAATTATGGAATCAAAGGCAAGAAAAGCAAGGAACCTGGGCATGAGAGGCGTGCCAGTCAATCTCGGGGCATAAAATGATGTCGGAATCCAGTGACATCCCGAGAAACGATTTCGATTTCGATAACCCGTTAGCTTTCCAAACGGGACAAATCAGTAGGTTTGAAATGAGATCAGTCGAGAGATTTGCTTTCTTGGTTGACTTGGCCTTCTTGTTCCCGTCGGCAAACTTGTTAAACATTTTGATTTTGGTCGGAAAATCGAGAGAGTTTCTTTTGGTTTTGGGTAAAGAAGAGAATGACGAAGGAGGAGAAGGGGGGATCGGTTTTATTTTGCTTCAAAAGATAAATCCGGCGCCGTTTAGAACTTATTCGGCACCGATTTCCGTTTATACGGCACTGCTTATAAACAATCCGGGGCCGTTTTGATTTGACCAATACATTATTTAACTTTCAAAAAATTTATAGATTTCTGTAAAAAAACCTATACTTGGTTAAATTTTATTTCGATAAACTTTCGAAAATTTATAGATTTCTATAAAAAAAAACCTATACTTGATTAAATTTTATTTCGATAAATTTTCAAAAATTCAAAAATTTCTATAAAAACTTATAGTTGGTTAAATTTTATTTCGATAAACTTTCGAAAATTCAAAAATTTCTATAAAAACCTATACTTGGTTAAATTTTATTTCGATAAACTTTCGAAAATTCAAAAATTTCTATAAAAACCTATACTTGGTTAAATTAATAATTATTTCAGATTTTTTTTAATCATTCATAAAGGACTAAAACTTTTAATGAATGAAATTTTTTTTCAATCAAAATCCTATAAGCACTTATAAGAGACCTATAACACTAGGTCATTTTTCATCAAAAAAATCCTATAAACGCTTATAGGAGACCTATAACACTAGGTCATTTTTCACTTAAAATCCTATAAACACTTATAGGATACCTATAACGATAGGTCAAATTCCTATTAAACGCCTATAGATTCGCTATAGGACATCACACCAACAAAATTATCATCCAAACACAAGGATATATCGAATTAATCAAAATTCGAAAACCGTTCAAACTTCCGACATCCAAAAATATGATACAAAACGTATGGATCCCATACTCAAAATCATCCAAAATATGATAAGTCCTCATACCGAGGAACTTCAAATCTATTTTGGAAGGTAATCAAAATCTTAATTCCAGTCCTACACAAGGACGCCTAAGCCTCTTCAACACCATCTTCATCGGAAGAAGAGCTCTCCGAGTCATCACTCAAATCGGAACCATAATCGATATCAGATTCCATAATCTGTCCTCTAGCGGGTAACAACTCCGCGCCTCCCGGAAATTGAGCCATCAAGTTCTCCAATTCTGCTATTTTGGCTTCAGCAGCTACCAAACGGGCTTGGGCCCTTTGAAGCCTCCTTTGGGCTTGCATAAATCGCAGTTCATTGGCTTGTTTGTGCCTAAGTATGATCTAAATCTGCTCCCAAGTGTGTTTTAGAAACAACTAAAAACACAAAACACAAATTTCAAACACCATTTCCACAATACAAAGGAAGTCATTAGACAAAGTGACATACTACCACGGTGTTGTCATGGGTAAGCAGGAAATTGCGCAATGACAGCCACGAACAAGCCATCTTCTCGGCATCCGCTTGAGAAACCTGAAAATTCACCAAGTCAATATAATGAGCTCAAACAAACCCTAAACAAATTCACATATGTGGGTTGTGTTCGGTGTATGAAAAGAGACTCCATGGTGGCTCGGGGGCAAATTCTTGAAGGCTCGGTGACCAATGACGGAAAAAACAAAGAATGAAGTGTCAAACTCCGTAAGAAATAGTCCTTCCACCATTCTTGCGGAAGAAATTTCTCCCGGTGGTGGTGTAGGTTGTCGATTACCTTGGCATGAAGACCCTTCTCCCGATGAAAGGTCTAACTTACGCTTCTTACTACCACACTGAAGATTAGAAGCCTGTAAAAGACAACAAATGAGCCACATTTCATGCCAATTACAAAATGGTATTCACGCCGACTGTAGAACAGTATTTAAATTTGGTACCAATATCACTACAATGTTTCCAAACCAGTGTCGAATTATACCTATTCGGCACCGAGATCGTCATACGATTCCAGAAATCAGAAATAACCCAACACAAAATCGACACCTAAAGCTTATTCATTTGCAGTAAAACACATCATAAGCTAAGATTAAGCTGAACAAAACCTGAATTTCCGATGGAAATGGACGAGGTGAACCCGCGTTTCGGACCTCAGAACCCGAGGAAAAGCCAACCCTATTGGACTCAGAAATCGATCCTCTCCTGAGATCCGGACTCAAGATCACGTCTGAATCTCCACGGCAAATGACGAGAAAGGATTGAGAATGTCTCCTTTGACCGGCCATAGTTGGGATAGGAGAAGTGTCTAGAGTTGTTGGAAATAAACAAAATAAAACACTATGGTGCCAAAGGGGTTTTTAATCGCGTTCCACAGAAGACGAGAATACAGTGCCGATCCGACCTCAATGTGGTGTCGTTTCACACGCAATACGATACCGAATTCATGACAAACAGTCACCACCAACGATTCAAAAATACAACTTGTGTCTTGATTGAAGGGGCAACAAATTTGTTTTCAAATATCTCTCAATCAAAACATAAATTGAATTTTTGATCAAAGGAACAGGTAAGTATTTCTCTCCTTTCCGTGCTTTCTTTTGTGTAATTATTTCTAATACACATTAAAAATAATTCCACGAGGGGCAGCCTGTGAGCACGAGATTTCGGTCTCGGTCATGAGGCGATGATGATAGTTTACGATGATCCAAAAATGGATGTCTTCTACTATGTGTCGGCTTGAATCAACTTGGAATGAGTTCTCACAGCAACTCAATGATGAAGAATCAAAACAGAAAATTGATGAAAAGAAAAACGGCGCCGACTTAGCCTTAAACGGCACTGTTTAGTCACTATACGGTGCCGTTTAGGGACTAAACGGTGTTGACATACCTAATCGGTGCCGATTTGTTCTCCTCTGGTCAGCTTTTCACCTAATACCAGCTACCTTGTTTGATTTTAAGCATTGAATCCTAACTCGTAATTTGGATTTTAGGGACTGAAATCTACTATAAATACCCCTCTAATCCCCTTCATTAGAAATACAACTTGGATCTTAGAAAAACTCTCTCAAAATCATCCAAAATCCTTCCAAAACTCTCAAAAATATCAAAAAAATTCTGCTCTTATATTTTGTTATTAGAAGTTTTATTTTCTTCGTCAATTTCCCTAGAAAATCACATCTAAACATCCCTTGTTTCCTGGTTATTATGTCCGTATCGAATTTCAACCAAATACCTTGGCGAAATTCTATCCAAATTACCAAAAAAACCCAAAAGCACATTCTTATTAAACTTCTTATAGAAACCTATTAGAAGTCTAATATTTCTTATTTTTATTCGTTATTTCATCCAAAAAATCTTCCAAAAATATTTCTCATATTGAGACGCATCCATCCATATCTGATCCGGGTCATAAAACATGTCGTTACTCTGCCAAAATTTCCAAAAGTTGATGTGAGGATTCATCCCGAGGACTTTCCGAGCATAAAAAGTGGATTCACGACATCCAGGTGAGTAAACTGAGCCTTATATTGCTCCAGACAGTTCATTTGATTAAAACAGTAAACCGAAACAAATCAAAACGCAAAAAAAGGCAAGGCAGTCATTTTGACACGACAAAACGGTGCCGAATTGCTGTGTTGTTGTCAAAACGGCACCGTTTGTATGCTAACCGGTGCCGTTTTGTCTGTGGTTCCAGTTTGCTGTTTTCATGTCTATTTATTTATTATTTTATTGCTTTCATTTTATTTATTTATGCGAATTTTATTTATTTATTATTAACAAGCAATTGACTTAGATCGAAAACTTCAACTAAAAAGAATGGTGTGCTAAAATTTATAGGATAATATACCGAAATATTGTAGGTATACGCTATTGGATTTTCATATGATTTGGCTAAACACGGAATAAGTGATCCGTCACAAACCCGAACCTCTTTTAATTCCCGGTTGAGCTTAGCCGAGTGGCGACTCTAATAAACATTTAAGTACGAAATAATATTCTCGAATTTTCATAATTTCGTTTAAATGAATTTTCATAAATTTGAATTTTCATAAAAAAAATAGTCATATAACGAGTTTTTACCTAAATCGATTTTATAACGGAAATGTAATTTTTCTAAACAAAATCGATTTTCAAGCAATAACGACTTTCTTAACAAAGAATTCGGTTTTAAACAACCTTAAAATTAGATTTACGAGAAAACGTTTTCATAACGAAGTCGTCACACCAAAAGACGTCTTTTCACACCACCTGAAAAATGTTCGCCCGCTCACAACTGCAAGACCATTAATTATGCGAACAAATATTCCCACATCTGTATGGGGATATGTTATTTTGAATGCAGCATGTCTGATAAGTTTGAGACCAACAAGCTATAATAATTACTCTCCTTTGCAATTAGCTTTTGGTCATGAGCCCGATATATCTCATCTTAGAGTGTTTGGATGCGTTATATATGTGCCTATTTTGATCCACCCCAAAGGACAAAAATGGGTTCTCAAAGGAGATTGAGAATTTATGTTGGATATGAATCTCCGTCAATAATTAATTTTCCGGAACCTTTAACAGGTGACTTATTTACTGCACGATTTGCTGATTCTCATTTTGATGAAAATACTTTCCCAAAATTAGGAGAAGAAAGTAAAGAAATAATTTTATAAAAGTCAATAACATGCAATGTTCCAACACTTTTACATATGGAACCTAAAACAAAGGATTCTGAACTAGAAGTTCAAAAGATAATTCATCTTCAGAATTTAGCAAATCGATTACCAGATGCACTCGCTGATCCAAAACGAGTAATAAAATTGTATATACCAGCAATAAATACACCAATTCATATTGATATTCCGAAAGAACAAAATAAAATAACAACACGCTTGAAGCGTGGATGACCTGTTGGGTCAAAGGACAAAAATCCTCGAAAAATAAAAATTGTAGAAAATACAAAAAATCATGTTAAGGATATAAGTATCAATACGAATAAAGTTCTCGAAGAAGTAAAAGACATAGGGATTAATGTAAGTAAGGTTACTGAAGTTGTTGAGAATGATGAGATTCAAATAAATTATATCAATACCGTGAAAAGTGTAAGGAAAAATGGACTCTAATCATGCCTAGCATGCGCAGCAGAATTTTAAAATTTTTTCTAATACCCAGATCACCTAAGAAATATATAATCAAAACCTAAGCCTAGCTAGGACAATTCATACTTAGAGCCCTAGACATATTAAGCACTACCTTAGTTCTAAACTAAGCAAGCCTAATCTAAGCAGAAATTGAAATAAACAAAGGAACAAGAAAGGAAACAAGAACATGTCATAATCCTGATCTCCTTCATTCTTGATCCCTCTCTCCGGCTAGTATTGTCGCAAACACTAGCTATCCAAGGGTAGGATAGCCTCTACGTGTATCCACGCGAGGGCTACTAACAGAAACCTCCTAGGGGTAAAATCTCCGAGAACGGGGCAGGTGCTAGCCAAACCCCAAACTCAAAACTGAAAACTGAAAACTAAACTAAAAGATCAACCTAATTAAAGGTCGATCCACCTCTAAACCTCCAAAGCTCAAAAGTTGGTTTTTATTTCCAAACCGACTCATTACCCGAGCCCTAGAGGAGTCGAGAGGATGTGTGAAATGAGGTGAGAAATGAGTGCTATTTATAGAGGTTTTGGGAGGCAATCTAGCCGATCGGCTAGATTGCTTATAGGTGTGATTTAGCCGATTGGCTAGTTACACCTATGGTTGAAACTAGTCGATCGGCCAATTTGGCCTCTGAGGGAAATCTAGCTGATCGGCTAGATTGCAAGATTTACAGATCTACCTAATAGCCCACGTGGGCTATTAGACCTCGGGATGAGGTGGGCCCACTAGTAGCAATCTAGCCGAACGACTAGATTGCTCTTATGGCATCCCACATCATCCTTCAACCCCCGTTAACATCTCGAATCGAAACGGATCGAGTCGCACCTCTTTTCAGCCTTAGTCTGGACTCTAGACTAAGCTGTTTCATGTTCAATCACTCTTGAACACAAAGTTCTGTTTTTGATTTAGACCCAGTCTAAAAGTTCTTTACACTGTTAGTCTCTCCTCTTATGTGTGTGACCCACAAGACCCCAGACACCGAGCCGCTAAAGCTTCATTCAATCGGTTTTCCCCACTATGAAAACACCGACTAATGTGGAATTTATTATAAGATAACAGTCCGTATCTTTAGAAGATAATCGGAGGCCTCTAGCAAGGTTCATGATCCCCCAATGCTCGGAATTTTAGTGTTTACAACTAAGTCATGTACTACAGTAGACTACTGTGCAATATACTCCTTCCATCAAACAATACCATCTGGTTTTAGGGTACAGATAAGTGTCAACCCTATGGATTGGAAATCCAGTCAGTACAATTTTTCTTGTTACTAAAGTACATTGCTCTCATTGTGATGTCTTAACTAGAATCCCATTCTATTAAGACACACACTCCGGCTAGAGATTTATTGAGCTAATGTCACTTCAACAAATGGCCAAGTATTTCTTCCTTTATATCCATGAGTGATGGATCCTATCTTGACAACTCAGCTCACCAATGAATAGGCGTCATTATACCCGTAATGATCCTTATGACATCCTCCAAAGAGAACTGCGAAGGAGTAACCCAAAGTATAATAACGACTGCACAAGATGACTAGGCTCTCAAGTCAAAGGATACTTGCACAACTACTGTAATGAGATAAATCATTGACACAGGATATTGATCCGTATGATATCTCATAATGGGTCTCCAATATACATCCCATGTATATCCATGTGCTCACTTCAAGATCCCATCTTTAACCTATTTAGAATAGCTACTAAAGAAGTGCACCCACATGCTGATCTATCCGCTTCATCAATGTCCCGTCTTGATGAAACTATGATCAGGGATATTTAGACATAATCATAATTACACATACAGAGAATCTCAATAATCATAGTCCCACTATAATTCCTCTTCTATGCTATGAATTATGTCATGGACTTTATTAGACAAGCTATAGTCATATCCTCGTATGCTATAAAATACTTATTTAAGTATCGTTGAATAACAAAGATGCCTAAAACTTGTTTGTACATCATACACATTAGGATGAACTGCCTTAATTACCTCTAGGGCATACATCAAATCCAACAGTAATAACAATAGTAGGGTTATACACGTTTACATTATTAGCCTTATACGCATATAATACATTCAATATTCTAATATCACCCTGCAAGTTGAGCCTTGGTGTCAACAACGAACAACTTGTCACAAAGCATACAGAACCGAGAATGAGAAAGAGCTTTGGTGAAAATGTTGGTAATTTGATCATCCGTCGATATGTAGCGTACCACAAGTTGTTTAGGTTTGACTATGAAAAACTGGATTCGTTGTAAGATAGGTAGCACTAAGGTTGTCACACCAAAGAGAAGGAGGAGAAACCAACGAAAAACCAATATAAAAAAGAAGCATTGTTAACCAAGCCAATTCGGAGGTAGCAGAGGCTAAAGCGCGGTACTCGATCTCTGTGGATGACCGCAACACGGTGCGCTGCTTCCGAGACATCCAGGAAATAAGATTGCCACCATGAAAGATAGCAAAACCAGTAATAGAATGGCGTTCATCGGGACTGCCTGCCCAATCCGAATCCGAGAAGGCCTGAAGAGTAATCTCCCGTTGAGATTGAAACCAAAGTCCATGTCTCGAGCTGAGTTGAAGATAACATAAAATACATTTAAGTGCTTGCCAATGAGACTCCGTTGGAGTGTGCATAAACTGAGCAACTTACTGAGCAGAAAACGATATATCAGGGCGTGTTATAGTTAAATATTGAAGGCCCCCAACAAGACTCAGAAACAATGTGGCATTCGAAAAGGAAGGGCTGCCACACTTGTGACTCTTCTATGCCACATTCTCGAAGATCGCTTAAGACCATAAACGGACTTTCGTAGATGACATACATGATCAGGATGAGCCTTATCCACAAATCCAGGTGGTTGTCTCATAAATACCGGTTCGTCAAGGTCACCATGGAGAAATGCATTAGAAACATCTAAGTGGCTTAAGGACCAATCAAGTGAAACCGCAAGAGACAACAACAAACGAATAGTGGCCGGTTTGACTACCGGACTAAATGTGTCGTGAAAATCTACTCCCGGGCATTGATGAAAACCTTTGGCTACCAGACGAGTCTTATGTCGTTCTGCTGTACCATCGGCATGTAATTTGGTGTTGAAGACCCATTTGCAGCCAACAACATTAGATGCCATCGAAGAAGGAACTAACTCCCAAGTGCCATTGGTAATAAGTGCATTGAAATCATTAGCCATGGCTTGTCTCCAACAATCATGTTTCACTGTTCACTGTAACAAGAGGGTTCAGAGGTGGAAATTTGGGTATGATAGGTTTTTGGTTTGGGTAGCTTGCCAGTACTCTGGCGGGTAATCATGGTCTTAGGTGGTGGAGGGGGTTTGGTGTGCGGTTTGCGGGTCTTGAATGATGTAGGTTGTTTGGGGGAATACGGGTGTTGAAAGAGGGAGTGTGGTATTGGGTCGGTTGGTTTGTGGAGGATGGATGAGGAGAGGGTGGTGTTTTGGACGGTGGCAGAGCAGGTGTTGGAGATGGTTGGTCACTGGGTGAGAGGGATTGTTCTGGGAAAGTAATTGATTTGGCACGGATGCATTTTGGTGCGGGGGCTGCATTGTAATGGACGGCAAGGAAGGTGAAGTGGCTTGGGATCGGGAGGCTGGATCACCACATAACGCCGGATATGGGAAGTCCTGTTCATAAAAAACTACATGACATGAGACAAAAAACTTATGGGAGACGGGATCATAGCAACGATAACCCTTGTGGGTTTTGCTATAGCCTAGAAAAACACACTGACGAGACCTATAACTGAGCTTATGAGAAGTATAGGGCCGAAGCCACGAGTAACATAAACAACTAAAAACTCGAAGAATAGAATAATCAGGAGATACATGCAAAAGCTTTGTAAAAGGACTGCAATTTGAAAGGGATACAGATGGCATGCAATTGATGAGATACAATGCAGTATCAAAGGCGTTAGTCCAAAATGTCATGGGTAATTGGTCATGGTGAAGTGGAGCCAGCCTAGTCTCGACTATATGACGATGCTTCCGTTCACCTGCACCGTTCTGTTTAGGAATATAAGGACACGACATACGGTTATGAATACCATTCTCAGACAAATATTCATGCATACCTATAAACTCCCCACCACCGTTGTGAGCACGGTCCACCCAGCCCGATGATGAAATGTTTAACCTGTTTCTAGGTATGAGCAAAATTTTGACGGAGCCGGCAGAAGACTGATTGTGCATCCGAGAACTCTGGAGCTTAGACTCCGAAATGTCCGGAATCCCTGATTCCTAATGATCTCTGGAGCTTAGACTCTGAAATGTCCAGAATTCCTGATTCCTAATGATCCTTGGAGCCCTGACTCCGTAATGTCCGGAATCCCTGATTCCTAATGATCCTGGAGCTCTGAGTCCGAAATGTTTGAAAACCCTGGAATTCCCGAAAATTCCAGAAATGTCCTAGAGTTCCCAAAAATTCCAAAAATGTCCGGAACTTAGATTCCACCCAAATGTTTCAAAGCCTTGATTCTGAAAAACCGGAAATCTCCCAAAAATCCCAAAAAAACTGTACAAAATTCTCCTGAAAGAGTTTTTACAGAAAAGTCAAAAGTCCTGTACATTTGACGGCCAGTTGACCTTCTAGATGACTGCCATGTGTCAACTTCTAAAAGGTGCAATCTGGTCGATCGGCTAGATCACACCTAATCTACACATAGGTGTGAAC
>CAOJBJ010227589.1:0-11981 GCA_948291685.1 Euphorbia celastroides
TTAGTGACACCAGCTCCTTCGAGGAAGACGAATTCCTCTTACACCGATTGCACAACAGTCTGATCGAGAAACTTCCGCCTTCTCCCGAGAAATCGAATTGAAAAACTAAGAAACAGAAGAAAAAGAAGAAGAATCTGGCGGCGGCTTGCTCTGCTATCCCCGAGGATCCGATCAGCAACTCGAGATTTCCCGATTCTGATTCATTTCCGGTATCGACGAATGGAGAGAGCGGTAATTGAATCTCTCTATTCTATTCTGTTGTTGTCGATCGATGATGTAGTTAGGGTTTTGCGGTGGTTGAGTTGATTTTTATGTTGATTTGCAGGATTTGAAGCCGAATCAAAGCCAGAGCTTGCCGGTGCTGATGCTGGGAGATCAGATCCTGAAGTTCATCGCATTGTCGTGCCCGTGCCAGCCACCGCGTGCGGAGAGCGTGGTTGTTGAACCGCCGATGCCGCCAAAACCACCGCGATTTTCGGTGCCGCTATATTAGCGAAAGGAGAACACTATATTGGTGCGTAAATTGGAGTGTAATCTCCGATTACTATAGATAAACCACAATTTGTTCAGTTTAGTAATTATTGTTTACTTTTGCTCTAAGAAGCACGGAAACTCTTAAAGCATACCGTTTCAGCGTTTCGTATCCGTTTCGGAAACGGAAACTCTCAGAAACTCCTACGAAACGTTTCTCTCAGAATACCTATGAGCATTGCTATGGAAACACTGGCCTTGCATTTTCGTTTGTTGCAGCTTCTGAACACAATTGGCAACTTGATTTAGTAGCTGTAGTTTAGCATAACTCATATTTATTATTTCCTTCTCTCAGAATACCTATGAGCATTGCTACAAAACCACGAAGCTCGAGACTAAAAGACAAGCAAAAGGGTGAAGGAGATACCCTAGTAAAGCAAATGTTTGTGGAAAACATGGTTCAAAATAACAACCTGCTTCATAAACTTGGGAAGGGATCATCAGTTGTACCTCTGCCTCAAAGCTCTTCAGAAATTTCTGTTTGCTCAAATCTTCGGGTTGGATCGCAGTTAAGAGTTAGCCCCTCTGTGGAGTTTTGCAGGAACAAAGGAATCATGAAGTCTTCAGATAGTTCGGTTCCTTATGAAACTGGGCCAGAGGGAATCAGTCAAATAAAAGGCCTATTTTCATCGAAAGTGAAGTTTGCTTCTGAGTATGATAAGAGCAGTGATAAGCTATCGGATCAGAGACTTTTTTCGTGTGCCACTTGTGGGATTTTGAGTTTCGATTGCATCGCTATTGTTCAGCCAAGTGAAGCAGCTGCTCGGTATCTCATGTCTACTGATTGCAGCTTCTTTAATGACTGGGTTGTCGGTTCAGAGCAGAATCCCTTTTCAAGTATGTCCGAATTTATCACTTCACTGTATCATTTTGCCATTTGTATTTACAGTTTTCCTAATGCTTATTCTTTTTTTATGCAGGATCGGTGGAAAATAATGCTCGAGATAGTTTGGATGATGTCACAGACCATGGGATTCAGAGCAGAGGGGCTTTAGTCACAAAATCCCCGGGGGACACTTCTGCCCTTGGTCTACTAGCTTCTAACTATGCAGATTCTTCGGACTCTGAGGACGAGACGGTCAAACCAGTTGCATCATTCAATGATGGTGAAAGTAAAACTGCATTATGGTCAACAGAAAGTAAATGTCATTCTTTTAAACAAGAGTGCCACAATGTAATAACACCGTTTTCTCAGAAATTGGACGAAGATTCTTCTCGTGTTCACGTGTTCTGTCTTGAGCATGCTGTAGAAGTGGAGCAGCGGTTTTCCCGAATAGGCGGAGTTCATATTTTGCTTCTCTCTCATCCAGGTGTGTTTTGTATGAATCAAAACCGAAAAAACGTGATCTTTGCAGATTTTTTTATTTATTTTTACTTTCTGCTTCCTTGTAATTTCTATGGAAAATTTCTGCAGAGTACCCGAAGATCGAAGATGAGGCGAAGTTAGCATCAGAAGAACTGGGAATTGACTGTTTCTGGAATAATATAACTTTTCGGGATGCCACAAAGGAGGACGAGGAGAATATTCAACTGGCTTTTGATAGCGAGGATTCATTACCGGGAAATGGAGATTGGGCTGTGAAGTTGGGGATCAATCTCTTTTACAGCGCTAATCTAAGCCGGTCTCCCCTTTATATTAAGCAGATGCCTTACAACTGTGTTATATATAATGCCTTCGGTTACTCATCTCCAGCTGGCTCGCCTAAGGGCAAGCAAAGAAAAGTGGTGGCTGGGAGATGGTGTGGGAAAGTTTGGATGTCAAATCAGGTCCATCCTTTCCTAATAAAACGGGATACCGAGGACCGGGATTGTGAAATTGAGCAAGATAGACGCTTTGATGATCGAAGAGTACTGGATCAGAAGTTTGAAAGAAAACCGAAAAACAACTGCAATACAAAAACTAGGAAGAGGAGAAGTACAATGGTTAGTGGACCGGCGAAAAAAGTCAAATGTCGGGTGGCTGCTGATGTGGTGTCAGAGGATTCAGAAGAGGGGGTTTCTCATAAGCAGGATATTCGGGTTTATAGCAGGAAGCAAAGGAAAACTACTCACAGAGAAGTTTCGGGTGATTCTTTGAAGGACATGAAGCTTGTTGACAGAGAATATGAAGATTCAGAAAACTCACTGGGGGGAAATTATCGCCCTCGGAATGGGAGATTTCTCAGGAAAAAACCAGCTAAATATGACACCGATATAGATGATTCTAATGCTTTTGAGGGGAACAGCTCTCGAAAGCAGAAAAAGAGATTTTCGGGAACTATAAGTAAGCAAGCCAATTATGTTGCAAGGGAAAGCGAAATTTCGGGTGATTCAGATGTTCATGATCAAGTTAGAAGTTTTCCTAGAAGAACACAGAGCAACTTTTTCGAGGCGACCTCTGATGATTCGATGGAACACAGTTCTCTTCAGCATAGTCCAAGGATTTCAGGGGGTAATGAAGCTGAATACATTGAAAGGGAAGATGAATTTTCAGATGAAAATATGTACAGTCAGCACTCGGGATCTCAAAGGAGCGGCGATTTTGAGGTGTCTGATGACTCTATGGATAATTCGGGTTGGCAGCAATTGAGGGCTCTTAAAGGCAAACAGGCCAAATTCATTGAGAGGGAAGATGCAATTTCTGATGATTTGCTTAGCAATATTTTGTATCAGCCTCGGGTCCCGAGAAGCAAAAGGACCAAATTTGTTGGAAGTGAGGATGCAGTTTCAGATGAATTTGCAGAGGATGATACTTGTCTGAAGCGTTTCAGGGACCCTAGAATTAAGGGCAAGTGGCAAATTAGGAACATTTCCAGAAATAAAAATGCTCAGAGGAAAAATATGTCTAATAATTTAAGAGATATTTTCTGGCGGTCCACAAAGAGTTCCCGGCGTTTGCCTGTTAGGCCCAATGAGGAGGACAATGTTTCTGATGAAATGGTAGAGTCGGATGAAATACAGGATGACGAAAACGCCCTTTTGCATTCAAGGAAATTACCACGAGACAATGAAGATTCAGGTTCTGAAGATTCTAGTAAGAATCGGAAGAGGAATCTGAGAAGCAAACAGAGGAAAATTGTTCCCAAAACAAAGCCCCAGCTGAGCAAGAAAGGAACAAAGCAAGAGCCAGAAGGTGGGCCCAGCACTCGCCTAAGGAAAAGGCCATCAAAGCAGTCAAAAGAGGTCGAACCAAACCCGAAAGACAAGAAAATGAAGAGCACTTCTTCAGTGACAAACCCGAAAAACAAGAGTGAGGATTTGGAGTACCAGTGTGACATTGAAGGATGCACCATGAGTTTCGGGTCAAAGCAAGAGCTCTCAGTCCACAAGAGGAACATTTGCCCGGTCAAAGGGTGTGGAAAGACATTTTTCTCCCACAAGTATTTGGTTCAGCACCGGCGGGTCCACTCCGATGACCGGCCCCTCAAGTGCCCCTGGAAGGGCTGCAAGATGACCTTTAAGTGGGCATGGGCTCGAACCGAGCACATTAGGGTCCACACCGGGGCTAGGCCCTACGCCTGTGCAGAGGACGGGTGTGGTCAGACTTTCAGGTTTGTCTCGGATTTCAGTCGCCATAAGAGAAAGACGGGCCATTCGGTTAAAAAGACCAGGGTTTGATGTTGATTGACATTGCTAATGCAAGTGTTGTTGAAATGAGATTGTAGGGCTAGGGGCAAATGTAGGGGTAGAGGTTCTCTGTAACAGGATTCTTTGTTGTTGTGGGTCTTGATTTAGCCCCATTTATTCACTGCAATTTGATCAGTTGCTGGGTTTCTGGCGTCAACTTTATGAACTTTTTTTTTAGGACCGTCATGTGGAACTAAGTAGTTTGGAAATTTAATGATTGGCTTCACATCACATATATATCATATATGGATTGATGACTTATTTAATTTCTGTGTAATTTGTTTAAAAGTGTAATACTAATAAAATGGAAACAAAAATTCCCTTTTAGGCTTCTAGGCTAGACTGAATTTGGACCAGGTCTATGTAGGATGGTTTGGTGTTATAATGATTCATACCTTATTGACTGCAATTTCCGTATTTATTATTGCTTTCATTGTTGCCCTTCTGATAACTATTGATGCTGCAATGTTATGACATAATGGTTCTACAATGTTGGTCATGAGAAACTATTCTACTCTGCGTGATGACTCAAAACTAATCTAATGGACAAATAATGATTGAATGTGCTCTACTATTTTAGAGAATGTTTGTACGGTAATAGCTCTTTGGTACTGAATCTATCTTAAATTATATGTTAGGCTAAACCTAAACCAAACCAATAGATTGTACCTGAGTTGATTATGGATCTTTATAAGATCATTAAAACCCGAATCAAACTACAAACTCTTTTACCATTGTTCGTATAAGCCACAAAATTAAGTTTGAATGACAAATTTCATTAAAAAATATATTATTCTGAGTCTGGCATACCAATTGAAATACTAAAATCGAACTCATCTACTGTTTTACTTAGGCCACATCATACTCGAACTATGTTTTATTCTCTTAATGACTCTTCGAAACACAATATTGAAATGATGGATATAGATGGATCCTATAGTTTGATAATCATGTCACCTTGTCTACTTTGTACTAATTCAGTTATTTGTTTTTTTCTTTTTGCATAAAGGATTTAAACATGATGTATTTTGTAGTTCAATTAGTACACATTCTAACGTGAATATGGGAACCTATGAGTTAGAAATTCATTATTATGATATAAAGTTTTTATTTATTTTTTATTTCAAGTGGCATAAAGTTTTACACACCTTTTTCTGTAAAAGCAAAAACGTTTAAAAGTTTAGAAACCCACACGGACACCTAGCGGATGTACTACAAAAATATTTAACCCCAAAATACTAAAATTTTGTCCTACACAAATTTCCTCTTCCATGGGTCAGGCTCAGCAATTAGGGTTTCCCCCATTGAAACGTGAAAGAGGCGTAATGGATCAGAACGCCGAAGAATCTAACCGCGCTTCAGATTCCTGCGATCCAATCCCTAATCTAGAATCTCAATCGCCTAAATCTCCTTCCAATGCCGACCCGGATCCGGTTGCTGCCTCACCCGATCAGACGGTGGAGCTCCGTGAGGAGTTGGAGACTCAGCTTCGATTGGACGAAGGCGAAAGCAAGGATGAGAATCCTTTAATGGAGGAGGAAGAACTTGGGCAGTCTGTGAAAGAAGATGAGGAGGGCAGAGGTTCGGTTGGGCGGCATCAAGATGATGAATTCAATGGCGGAATACTAGAGACTCAGCTGCGGTTTGAAGAACGCGAAAGCAAGGATGGTAATCCTTCATCAGTGGAGGTGGAAGAACTTGGGCAGCCTGTGAAAGAAGATGAGGAGGACAGAGGTTCGATTTGGTGGCATCAAGATGGTGAATTCGAAAGTGGAAAGCTGGAGAATCAGCTGCCGTTAGATGAAGGTGAAAAAAGGGATGAACATCTGGAATCACATGGAGAAGGTGAGCAGTGTGTGAAAGAAGATGAGGAGGATAAAGGCTCGATTGGGTGGGGTCAGGATGATGAGTTCTACAGCAGAGAGAGCAATGGCGGGGAAGATCACGGAAGCTGTTTTTACAAGTTCGGTGATGAGATTGAAAAGAGGGATGAGGGAAGTAATGGTTATGGCGGAAGGCATGTGTATCCTGTAAGACCTGAAGCTGAAGACTGTTCCTTCTACATGAAAACTGGCAATTGTAAATTTGGCTCTAATTGCAAGTTCAATCATCCTGTCAGAAGGAAAAACCAGGTATTGCAAATATTTTTTGTTTCTATTCTTGTGGATACAATTGCAGTATGGGCAAACCATGATATCATTAACTATAATTGAAAGTACTTGCTGTCATTACTGTTTTGTTTGATTTGGAACAAGTGTTAATACAAAAGAGGGTTTTTTTAATACGAAAACCCTATTTGTTCTAGCTGGAAGTGATTCTGGGGTTTAATTTTATAATTGATTGTGCTATTGAATTTTGCAGTGTATGTAGTCAATGATTTTGTATTTGTCAATTATTTTAAGGCGTCTTAATTTTAGGTCATATTCTTTGATCCGTTTGACCTCAAATTTTATGTTGTAGGATTCAATGTTTTGATCCATATCATGATGTAACAGGATTTTAATGTTCATCCTCTAATGTTCTCATTTACTAGGGTTCAAAGGAAAGGGTGAATGAATGGGAGGAAGGAACAGAACGGCCAAACCAGATGGATAAACCAAACCAGACAGAATGCAAGGTAAAATTCATTGCACTTCATCTTTGAATCTTGACAATCTTTTATGGAGAAAAAACTACTTGCGAAAATATGCACTAGCCTCTGGCATGTTATGCACTTCCGTTTTCTGTGAAAAATAATTTCACTTATATCTTATAAGCCATTGTTCAGTCTTCTCAAATGTGTTGCTTAATCACTTTAACTTGTATTAGCATCTTTTTCCTAATCTTTTGATCTGCTTGAATCTCTTCTTGCTTCGTAGTTTTCAACATTGTGTTTAGTCATGGATGTCTAATCAAATCCATATTTAGACCGGATTGCAATTTAGTTGAAACTTTTCCTAACTTTGATAGTTTATTTGAAGGCTTTCTACATAGGCATCGTCCAAAACAACGATCTTTATCAACTGTAGCAAAGAAATTAGCTTCATAGAAATCAAAATATGAACCAAAAAGTATGCTCAGATGCTTGCTTCAATGGATAACAGATATAATTGATAGAGAAATTATCACAATGATCTATTAGTGCATTTTCCAGCTAATACAATAACAACTGCTTACTTATCTCATAATATGAATATGATACAGAAATCAGGAATCAGCAGTTTATCAATTTAGTTGTTCCTTTCTATTAGATTTTGGTACACATGCTTTTCAATTTCCCGCACCACATTTTTTTCTCTTGAGTTTGGTGCAGTATTACTTGAGGACAGGAGGCTGCAAGTATGGAAAGGCTTGTAGATACAATCACTCAAAAGCAAGATCTCCTGCATTTCCACCTAAAACAACAATTACTCCAGTTTCAGATCTTAACTTTCTTGGTCTGCCAATTCGACCGGTATTTTCATCTCAATTGTATATAATGATTTTTTTTTACATTTGTTTACAGGACTATCTCTATTTATAAAGTGGAATGAAAATATTAACATATCCTCATTAAACACAGGGAGAGAGAGAGTGCCCATATTACATGCGAAATGGCTCCTGCAAATATGGAGCTAACTGCCGGTTTAATCATCCAGATCCAACTGCTGTTGGAGGAAGTGATCAGCCTTCAGGATACAGCAATGGTAGCTCTGCTTCTTTACAGAGTTCATTACAGACGAATTTAGCATCTTGGTCTTCACCAAGTGGATTAAATGAGTCTCCTGTGGTGCCAATTATGTATCCACCTACACAAGGGGTTCCTTCACCATCTCCAGAATGGAATGGATATCAGGTCTGTTGTCTTACTCCCTAATTTCTTGTTGTTTGTTGTCTATGATTATTTGAAATTCCCCGTATATTATATTTTGCTGACATCTAATTCGTATTTTAGATGCCTATTTTACTATTCTTGTGTGTTGGTGTCTTCTGCATACATACTGAGTTTCCTTGTAGCGGTTAAAAATATGCAGTGGATTTGTTTCCTCTAAGCTATCAATTGAATATAGAGAGAACATATACTTTGTGGTGATTGGCATCTTATCAGAATGTGGTACATGTGATGGAGAAATTGAATCATTGAATGCATCCATCAGAGGTTTTCCCCGTTTGAGAATTTATTTGGGTCTCGATGTAATTTCTTCAAATGCCTTATGATTTTCTGTTCTTCTTTGTTTATATGCTAGTCAAATACCACTTAATCAATAAGAGTTAATTGTGCTTGATAATGCATTCATGCTTCATTGTAATGACATTGTATGAGATTTGCTTTCCTGCATAACTAGTACTGCAAACTTCAACTCTATCAAGAGTTTATTGTGGATGGTGCATGGGAACCAATGAATCAGAGTCAAGTTGGATTTGCTTTCCTAAACTACCAACCAACCAATCCTTAATCCCATGTTAGACGGGGTCGGCTATATGGATCATCTCACACTATGAAACTCTTATCTCGAGCCAAATGCTCATCAATATTCAAATTAATTTCCTTATAAAAAGCTACATTTTCATATTTTGACTTTAATAGAGCAATATCAAAGTGGCTCCATTTAATTAGTTTTAAGAGTCCCATCTACTTTTCAAGACCAAAGTCTGTTGTTCAAAGGGTAATTTTGTGGGTGAAGCTTTTTCGGGAAAGCAATCGGTAAGCAATCCTAAACAGACCCTTATTGTTGAAGGAATTATTTTTACTCTTATAAAAGAAGTATATGAAGGTATGTTTCTTATCTGTATGACTAACAGAAAATGCTATATTTCTCATGTTGTTTGTCTTCCCAGCTTACTATTGGCATTAGTCTATGTACAACTTTACAAGGCACTTTATCTTTGGCTTTTATTTTTTCTTCACTCGATGGTTAAACCCTTATTTAGAGCTATCTAGAGGCTTACAGTGTTGACTTGATACAATATTGAAACTGCTTTCCCGTCAATTGTGCTCTTTTTTCTTTAGGCACCTGTATATCCACCAGAAAGGAGTATACATCCACATCTACAATTTCTCAGAGGTCCTGCAACTGACACCAATGCCTATCCACCTAAGCAGAAGATGTCAGTTGAAGAATTCCCAGAACGAGCCGGTCAACCCGAGTGCAGTTTCTACATGAAAACCGGGGATTGCAAGTTTAAGTCCAACTGCAAATATCATCATCCAAAGAATCACAACTCAAGACCTTCTCCATGCATAATAAGCGACAAAGGCCTACCTCTGAGACCCGTAAGTTCAATCCTACTGTAATCCCTATACCTAGATTTTGAATATTTAAATGTCTTTCTTGACCAAGTATTTTCCTTTTTTTCAGGGAAAAAACGTGTGCTCATATTACAGTCGTTACGGTATCTGCAAATTCGGTCCTGGCTGTAAATTTGACCATCCAATACAACCGACCCCGTCATATGGGTCCACTGAAGATGAGGATACTCCATATGGTGGGTCTGTGGAGGAAGAAGACAGTAAAATGGCTGAAACTGAGAACAGAAATGGTGCTGCAGTTGAGCAGTAGTGTAAAAATTTTCTTGGTTACACATGGATTGTCTTTGTTTAGTTCAACTGCCACATTGTTTAAGTGGTGGCGTTACAATTTATATTTATCTTGAATCATGTTGCGAAAATCCAAAGTGGATTACCAGGGGATATGTAAATTGTGTTTTATTTTACGATCATTACCAGATTCAGTTATCAACCTTGTATTACAGAGTTACATTTTTTGTTGTTGTGACAAAGCCAATGGAGTGATGCCTCATTAGATCTTTATTGATAAGGCCATGTCCAATCGCTACTTAAAAAACTTTACTGCAAATTTTATTTTTACATCGCTTTTTTCTATCTATAGAGTTGTTACCGTACATTTACTTTTACTTTAACCATACTCTAAAAATGGAGAAATGCATAGGATACTCTATATTGGAGGAGATAGAAAGAGTTTCTTTTGGAGTAGAGATATAGAGTATTGTTGGAAGAGAAAACTCTATTCATGAAGGACCATTAAACATGCTCTAACTATGTAACATCAATGGTGTAGTGTAGGATACTTCAAAAATTATAGTCTCTAAATTTGGATAGTCACTTTGGGGTAAATTGTTCCAATGGGTACAGTTATAAAACTATCGGCCGAGTTTTAATGAAATAATTTTGGACTTTTGAAAGAAATGTCCTAGAAAAGACCCAAGTTTTATGTTATGTCTTTTTTACTATTCATAAATGTCTAAACTCTAAAATAAGTAAAGGAAAAACATGATTCTCTGAAAACAAAGAAGCAGCCCCGCCGCCCTCCAATACCGAACGCTGACTCCGCCTCCGACCAGATTCGTCGCCGCCCTCCACTGCCGAACGCCGTCTCCTCCGACCAAATCTCGCCGCTCCGACTAGATCTCACCGCCTCCTCCCCTCTCTGTCAAACGCCGCCGCCCTCCACTGTCAAACTCGCCGCCTCCGCCTGCGACCAGAACTCACCGTCGCCGAACGCCGCCTCCTTTGAACAGATCTCGCCGCCTCCTTCGACTAGATCTCGACTAGATCCCGCCGCCCACCATCATGGTCATCACCTTCGGATCTGCTCGCCGCCGACACTGGAAGCACCACCAGATCTGCTCGCGCTGGTATGGCCATCTCCGAAGCTCGCGCCATCACCGATCTCACAAGATCTGGCATTTTTTCATTTTTTTTATTTTCAGTTAAGATTGCCTGGTTTTGTACTTTTTCCGTCGAGAACAGGGCGGCGACGGGTTTCAACGGCGAACTCTAGGCGGCTGCGGTGTCGGAGGCGGTTTCCGGTGACAGTATACTGATATTGGAATACTGGGGTATGCTATATATGGTGGCGGAGCGGTGTCGGAGGCGGTTTCCGGTGACAATATACCGTATACTGATATTGGTATACTGGGGTTTACTGTATACGACGGCGGAGGTAGCGGCGGGGCGGTGTTGGAGGCGCTTTCCGGTGACAGTATACCAAATATTAACATTGGTATACTGGGGTATACTGTATACAAAACATAGTATACTAAGTTAAAATACATAAAAAAAAATATAAGGAAAATAAAAAAGGACAAAAGTGAATAAAATAAGATAAAAAAGGACATAAACACATATAAAAGTAAAAATGGACAAAATCAAATAGAAGGAGAAAAAAAGAGACAACCACAACAATTCCCCAATAATTTTCATTAGTGTTAACAAAATTTTTGCCATTTTAATTCTTTGCATTTCAAAGTTTTTATCAATTTGATTTATCTAGGATGATAGAATTTTGTAGAGCTTGAACCAAAAAAAATGTCATTTTCATTGTAATCATGGTATTTTGAAGATAACACTTCTGGGAGCTTTCTAGTGTTCTTCATGCGATTGAAATAAAAAAAAGTGATTATGCATAGCAGAAACAACTAGTTCACTCTTAAACACAAGTTTGACTTCTAACATGATATGTAAAACTAAAAGAAGGACTTGCTTATAAGCAAACACTGAAAAATTTATGCATCTCCCAAAAAAAAAAAAACAAGAGGATCAACAAAATTTCTCTTGCAAAGAGAAACAAACATTAGCATGTTTTTGACATTACAATATATCATAATCTAAAACTCCCAATACTACCATCTAAACAAATACAACTCCTAAATATCAACCCCAAGCTCCGGCTTTCGGTTGGTTTTTCCGAACACCAAACATGACTTTCAGAAAAACAAACCGAAAACAGAGCCGAACCAACTAACCAACCAATCACAAAACCACTTAAATAATCTCAACAGAAGGATTCTCACTGGCAGACACTTGATTCTGCTCTTTGACCACCATTCTCCTCATCTTCATCACCCACCTAAAACACCTCACA